>JAJONR010016935.1:0-10174 GCA_029582245.1 Solanum etuberosum
TTCTGTGGGAAATCTGCAGAAACCGTCAATCATTTGTTTATCCAATGCGAAGTCACTGGCCAGTTGTGGAATCTGTTCCTGAGACTTAAAAACATCTCCTGGTCCATGCCTGGGAGAATTTCACATGCTCTATATAGCTGGGAAGAAGCAGGGACACAAGCAAAAAACAAAAGTAACTGGAGAATTGTCCCTGCCACTATTTGGTGGACAATATGGAAAGAGAGGAACCTTAGAGTTTTTGAGAATAGGGAGAGTAGTATGCAACAAGTTAAACTGAATTGCATTTTGACTCTGTGTTTTTGGTGTAATCAAATTTACTTTAATGATACTGTCTCTATCATTGATGTCTTAGACTCATTATAGGGATAGGTCGGTATTATTAGAGTTCCTTATGTAAATACGGGTTTCAGTACAACCTATGTACTGTTCTACTGAAATAGAAACAATTACCATTTTCAAAAACATAATAATTTATAAGCATGAATGGCAAATATATGAACAAAGAAATTGAAAAATGATTACGATAAAGTGAAATATTAATTGTTTAGTGTCGTATCGTTAGAAGAGGTTCATTGGCAAGAAAAAATATGTCTTAAAACCTTGATGATGACACTGAAGCGCACATTAAGCGTGGCGAACCACTCAACAGGTTTTGGGCCATTTAGAGCTTAGGCACGCATTTGATATCACTGTATCTGGATAGTGGTTGATTTTTTTTTTATGGTCAAGAAATCCGTCTAGGGCCGACCCTTAGGACCATCCGCAGCCCTTGAAACTCAGGGATAATGGGCCTACCCTCTACCCTTCTCCACTTAAATACAAGCTTAGGGTTTGAACCTGTGACCTAAGTCACAAGTCCTCTTGAATTAAGGCCTGGGATCATCAAGTGAAGCTAAAACTAGTGACTCATATTATTTCATTGGCCCAACTTCTTGTTCATTAGAAGCCACAAAGTTCACTCTATGTTGTTAAAGGTGCTCTTAAGCCCTGAAGTTAGGTATATCGTATTTTTGTCATGCTTAGGTGACAGTTCAATGTTGCACTAACACATGTGTCCTTGGTTTCTGAAGAGAGCAACAATAATATAGCTGAAAAAGCGATATATTATGTTATGCATGTATGTTATTGATTTAGGAATTTAGGAATAGGAAATTAGAAATCCACATATAACCGAGTCTCAGTAAAATAGTCATAACTGCATTTTCACTTCTGGTACAAACATTTAGAATAGTTTCTTTAACTTGATTGACATAACTTTTATTTAGTGTGTTTAATTCAGGTTTTTCCAATCACTTTGTTTATGTGATTGTTGTTTATTTTTATAGTTATTGTTTTTTTATTACATATATATCTTTGTTATCTTCATTTGTGTCTTTCTTTAAAAAAAATCCTTGTTTCAATTCTGTTTTGCGCTTAAAGCCGCCAGATCTTGCAACCCTTGATATGTTACTATTTTGACAAGCTAGTTTCACTGAGTTTGAATCAGTTCAGGCCAAGTTTTCTGTGCAAAAAATAAATTTCTCCTCAAACTTCAGGAGTTTTGAAAGGGCTGTTCCAACATTTAGTATGCAGTTTATACAGCAGGCAGGTCTGTTCCATTGTGATGTTATTAAGTGATCTTTTTTTGTGATTCTTTGAATTAAAGAGAAAACCTTAAACTTGCATTATTCAAAGGAAGGTTAAATACATCTTTTTGGCTCCAGTTGTTGTTCTTTATTCTTTCTTTCTTTCAAAAGTTGTGCTTGATAGTTGATTCGTATTTCTTATTTCCTTATTGACCTCTCTATTCATTTCATTTGTGGAGATTGTTCAAATCCAATAAGATATGTTTACCTTTACCAAAGCAAGCTTCTCTGAATTACTATGCAGTTTGTGAAAATGTTAAACTAGCTTTACACTCATTAGAATTCATTGCATACTAATATTTGGTCTAGTTACACAGTACTAAAATAGAAATAAACATGAAACTATTGGTACTTTTCGTTCTAAAGTCTCTGTGCTCCACTTTGTCCTGTTTTTAATTTCATTCATTCACCATTTCTTAACTTGCATGTCTTGTGCAGCTTCTGAGACCAAAATTGGAAGCGATTAAAGAAGAGATGCAAAATAAGGTAGGTTGATACCAGTCTCCTCTCATTTTCATTCCTGTTTGATTGAGCTAGCCAATTACTAAATTTCTTTACCTGTCATGTAGGTCATAGTAATGACCTCTGAAGAAATATTATTTATGTGATCCAGTCACTGACTATTCGATGCTTCTTTGAAATTCATTGATTATTACACTTAGTGTGTTTTTCTGTTACACGATTCTTGAACTCTAAAACCCTCCCTAGTATCATCTATAAGTAAGTAATCCATGCACGGACATGTCCACACGCACTTGGCTTCTCTACTGTCAGAGTTCTTGCCTCAAATTATAAACTCACGTGTTTCCTTCCCTTCCGGAGGCAAGAATTATGTGGTTATATTTTTACCTACCAAAAGCTTTTGTTGACTTACCTTTGTTACCTTTTAACAGGGTATGGAGCCAGCGGCAGTTGCTGATGGTCAACGAAGAATGCAAGAATTGATGACGGAGTAAGCAACTTTTCCTTGTTGATCTAATGAACTTCCATATGCCCTGTTTTGGAGATTTTTTGTTTTGAAGAACTTAACTAGCTTCTCATATGAAAGCCTTGTGTATATAATTACCTGTATCTCTCCTTCTCAAAAAAAATTACCCTGCACCCTCTACTGGTTGTGGTTGGAGGATAGAGGTACCAGGTGGAATAGTTGGCCTTTCCGAGAGCTGACTTGGACATCTGCCATTTTTATAAAGGTTAACTAGCTTCTCATATAGATAAATCCATCAATTCTTTCCTTATCTTAGAGTGTTATATTTTTTTCTTTTCTCAAGCCAGTCTCTATCTACTTTGAGCTGCATATCTACCCATTACCATCCCCTTACTTAAGTATTGAACTTCTCATCACTTGCATCTGGTTTGCCTAACAACTATAATCCTGAATCTCCTCTTATTCTCACATTATCTGTCGGCAGTAGTTCAGTTGAACTTCAAAATGTTAGTCTTATTAAGTGTTGAGTGTTTGAAAGCAAATATTATTTATCTGTAGATTATGCAACTTTCTTTCAGTTGGATGGAAATGATGCCTCCATGACCTTAAGCAACTGACAAAATTGAATGGGCGTTCTGATTATACTTGTACATATGTCGTAAATTAACTATGTTATATATGTTCTTTTTGAAAGACATTATTCCAATTAATGGTGAGCTTGTCAGCTTGACATAAGTAATTATCTCCTGTCTTGAAGCATTTCAATGTTAGTTGTACTTTTCTTAGCTTCACTTTTTAGTTAGCCTTTTCCTAGTCTCAGCTCAGTTGTGTTTTGCTTTGCTACTTTAGTTTCTGTCCAACAGTTTCTCAATGTTATCATGATGGTATTGACACTTGCGGAGAAATGATGATTAAGCAGATTGTTTTACCTAAGTATCAACCTATCTAGTCTTCAGCAATGCTGTTTCCATTGGCGTTTCAAAACATACATGGTGACATATCAGCAAAACTTTCAACTTATTTTGCATGGTTTAGACAAGAAGTCAATCTTCAAGTCTACAGTTCAATGGAATGCTTTTATTATCTGATGTACATATAAAATACAAGTAGCTGCAGCCACATACTTCCAAAAACAATTCCTTTGATAATGCTCTCTGTGAAATATTTGTTATGATGAGTGTCTTTATTAAATCATTGTCATACTTGCAGATACGGAGTAACTCCATTCACTCCCTTAAAAGGATTACTAATACAAGCCCCGATCTTCATCAGTTTTTTTATGGCTGTAAGATTATCCCATCACTATCTGTATTGTTGGTTGCTCCCCATCTCAATATCTCTTGCATAATTAGACCCTTTATGGTATCTCTTGAAAATGCAGATTAAGAACATGGTGGAAAATGTTCCTTCTCTCAAAACGGGTGGACCATTTTGGTTTACTGATCTAACTACTCCAGATGATATGTATATCCTTCCAGTTTTGACGGCTTTGACATTCTGGATAACAGTGGAGGTAAAGTTATCCGTTATCTCCGTCTATTAATTTTCTCTTTTTTTTCTTTGAGAAGGTAACATTTTTGTATAACTATTTGCTGCATAAAAACTACCATACTTACAAGGCAATATAGGAAGATGTACTAAGCTATAACCTACTTACAGAGATCCTAGAACATCAATATAAGATTCTATGTCTTCCATATATTCATGTTTACATTAAAAATAGAAAAGGGCTAGGCACTTCATCTTCAGTTTCTGGATAGAGCTATGATTGTCTTCAAAACATCTTTGATTTCTCTCTTCCAAACTGTCCACCAAATGCAAGCAGGGATAATCTTCCATCGTTCTTTCTGTTCTGACTGAGTGCTATATTGTTCCAGCACTCCAACACTTCAAGTGTATCTCTTGGCATCATCACCCACATGATCCCTTTTAAATTGAGGAAAATCCTCCAGACTTGTCCAGTTAATTTGCAGTGTAAAAAAAGATGGTTGATTGTCTCTGATTCTTCTCTGCACATATAACATTTAGAGGATAGGTGGAAGCCCCTTTCCTTAAGTCCTTCATGAGATAGGACCGTTTTCCTGGCCATGAGCCAAGTGAAACAAGCGACTTTCTGTGGAATTTTGACTTTCCAGATTAGTTTCCATGGCCAACAATAAATCTGGTTGTTAGAATGGTTGAATTCCTTGTAAGCTGACTTGACTGAAAATATCCCTTGTTTATCCACTTGCCATGTAAGATTGTCTTCCTGAGAGGAGGGGCCTTTGAATAGATTGAGAGTGTTGTAGAATTTTGCCAAGTTATCTATCTCTCAATCATTAAGGTGTCTTCTGAAGCTTAGATTCCAGCCATGAGCCATCCCAGACTTCTCCTATAGTGGCATCTTGTTGTTGATTCAGGCTGAAGATAATCGGGAAGAGTCGCTTTAGTGGATGTTGACCTAACCAGCTGTCTGACCATTTTCTCTTTTTTTTTCCCTGCTTCATTAAATATTCTTTATCCTAGTGGAATAACGGTCAATGGTTTATTTTTCTGGATGACTGGCGATTGTTTGATGTTGTGTTGGGTTCAACGGGAGAAGATATCTAATACTGTTAAAGAAAGAAGACAATAGGTAAAACAATAACAAAAAATCATAAAACTTCAAAAATTTTGTTACTGCTAAAATATAGCACCCGAGTCTAACTCAATCTGAAAAGCTAGCTCATGAGGGGAGCATTACCCAAGTCCATATAAGCAAACCAGTAGTCCATTCCCCAACCAATGTGGGACTCTAGCCCACTCTGACAGTAACAAATATCTGTTGTTATCTTATAGAATCATTAAAGATATTTGTTCAGATTGCACCAGAGCGGTAAAGAAAATAGACAGGGAGAGAGAGAAAGATAGACGGAAAAATATATAGAGAGAAATGATGACGGAGTCAGCACCTGTAAATATGCCATTATCAAGTTAATGTTGAAACTTCTTGAAGATTTGACACTCGTCTCCTTTTTGTTGATATCAAGTTCAATACTCTAGCCATCATTAGCAGCTATCTGTCTTTCTTAACAGTACTTTGGAGCATATTATTCTGGTCAATTTTGTTAACTAGAGTTGTTCTCTTGCAGTTGAATGCTCAAGAAGGATTGGAGGGAAATCCTGCTGGTAAAGTTATAAAAAATGTTTCACGGGGCTTTGCTGCGCTAACTGTCCCACTTACTGCTAGTTTTCCTAAGGTGGGATATGCAACCAACTTGTTTATAATGGTTCATAGTTTATTTGTCCTATTTATACATCGTGACAAATCTACAAAATCTGTGTACCTAGAAGTTTTTGATGTGCCTTTGTTGCCAAACTTCCTTTTCTCCTTGTTTTCCTGTTCTTTTCCTGGTGTGTGTGTGGGGTGGGGGGGATGGGGGGGGGGATGCAGGATACAAGCTATCACGTGTTAAAATTAAATTTTGATGTTCATATTTGAAGGAAATTGAGATTTTTTGTTGAAGATGAATTTGGCTGCTTAAGTTTCTTGATGGCCTGCCAACTGTATGTTTGTCCATTTCCGGATTTAAAACATACCACCTGTTTTTTTCTTTCTTTTGATCCATTTTATTATCTTAAACATTCCATCTTTTCTTAAATCGTAATCTCACGTGGACTTTATGTTTGATATATTGCTTGCGCGTGTCAAGTTCTCGTGATTATGTAATTTTGGTTTTAGTCTTTGAGCATGCAATCAGCATATCAAAAATAGAGAACACCTTTTCTGCATGTCTGCACACGTAGTTTTCAGAGAGATGTTCTTCTGATATTGCTGGAACACGTAATGAAATAAATTGTCAGTGTGATTGGCCATGTGTGGATGTTGCTACTAGTGTCTCGTTGGATTTTCTTGAGGTTGTTAATAGGCATAGTTTTATCAAGAATGTATCATCCATCTTTTGCCACAAAAAAGTTTGGTGTAATCTAGAATCTTGTACATTGTTTACATCCATTACACTTATCTTTTGCCATGTTTGTTTAAGAGTTCATATGTGCAATACAATCTTTGTACATGCCGTTCGATATATGGTATTTGTTTCGTTGCTCATAGTGATTTGTTTGTAAAGCGAGACTTCTTAATACATAGCATTTGAATCAATGCAGGCAATTTTCTGTTACTGGATAACCTCAAATCTTTTTTCACTCTCCTACGGTTTGGGTTAGTACATACTATATAACACTCATTCCTGCTGAAATATCCATCTGCTCATTGCAATCTGTGTTTCGCGAATGGAAATTTGGAATTTGTGAAGGTGAGAGTAAATGCAATCTCTCTATAACTTATCTCACTTTTCATCTTGTGTGTCAGTTATAAAAAGTCACACGGTCAAGAAGGCACTGGGTATTCCTATAATACATTTCAGTCCTCCAACTCCAACAGAACAAAAACCGGCGCTCCCATTTTTTGAAACACTCAAGAAATATGCAGCAGCACAACAACACATAGCAGCAAAGCAGAGCGCAGCATCACAGCAACCAGCTTTATCATCGCCTCCTGTAGAAGAATCAAGACCCACGAGTCAACGAGTATCAGCATCCTCGGTTCTTAGTCAAAGGGTCAAAAGCTTAGAAAAAGAAGTGAAAGGAAGAAAGAAGAACAAGAAGAGGTAAACACTCGAATGCTAGTTATAGGTTATCGCTAGTGCATACATACACACACACAGTTAAAAGCTGTATTTGTTGAAATAATCGGGGCAGAGAAGCTCAATGATTTTTGGCAATTTTGCGCGTTTGCACCCTCTCGAGTGTTGGGGAGTAAGCAAGATTTTGTTTCGTTCGAGAGTATTTCGAGGACCATAGTATCTTTATTTCTCCTCATTAGACATAATTAGAGAAAGATTACCCATTTAGAGATCTTGTAATGTTATGCTCTATTTCTGTAATTAGCAAATATCTCCAATGCACATTTGTGAGACAAAATGAATACTCTAATGCTAATGTTGTTCTTTTGGCTGTGTCCACCTTGTCACTTCGTTGCCGTTATAATTTTAACTTTCTAGTCTCTCTTGATTTCCCGTTTTAGTTGCTTTGTATCTTGCTAGTTTACGCGGTTATATCTGTCTAGCAAACATGCTTCGTTTTCCTTTCTTTTGAGCACAAGGTTTATCAGAAACAACCTCTATTTTACGAAGGTAGAGGTATGGTCTGCGTATATTCTATTTTCTCCAGATCCCGCATGTGGGATTATATTGGGCAGGTTATCGTCGCCGTTATTTCTTGTAGAGGAAAGAGATGCTTCAATAGAGAACTTAAAGGGATGATTGCATCTCAACAATTAATACATTATATGTTGTTTTTTAGCTGAAAAGTGATGTAAAGTTAAAAGATTTTGTGTTAGAATGGGAAATCAGGATTCAAATTCCAACAAAAAAGATTACGATAGAAAAAAATTGTTCGTATTGGGAGAGTAGCACTAGAGACATCTTTATCTGAGGAAGAAGTTCCGTTGTCCAGTTCCTCATAAATGATGTTATGATCGGCCAACTCCAATTACATGTGCATTTCAAATCAAAGAGAAGGTCAAGAAAGAAGGGCTCGAAAGAGGTCACGAGTGAGGAAGCTATAATCTTTATTAAAAAAAGATAAAGAAATGTTAGGTGATTTTCTATCGTATCCTTAAACTTTTAGCTGAAGTTACTTGATAGGACGGTACCTAGTGGAATAGTTAACAATAGTTGAAATATGCATAAATTAGTTCGAACACTTTAGAGTTGGATTAATTTGAAAACATTGAAAAATTTACTTTATTTCGACTACATAAAAACACTCACTTATATTTCTCTCTCTCAATCATTTTTTCAATACCTAAGACTAAACATCAATTATACGAGTATTGTAGTAAAATAACCATGTCAATTGTCGTTTTTTAAGGGGCGTGAAAAGTCTAAACTGGACAAATAAAAGTGATCGGAGGGAGTATTTTTGAACCAGTGTTAAATCACAACCAATAACAAAACAAATCTTGTTTGACATGCACAATATCTTCACAGACTGTTGAAGGATCTGAAAAATTTATAAATTGCATTTATTTATTTTTAGAAAAAATGTAACAGCTATGACACTGCATGCATTTTATTGAAAAAATTATTGGGCAGGCTTAGTGACTACTTTAATTACTAATTAATTCACAAGTTTGTTATCTAGATCGTGATCAGATGATTTGAGATTTCTTCACCCTTAATAAGAAGTTTCAGATTCGAATGAAAAAAAATTTGTAAATTTTTTTTACTTCCTCTACAAGACGTGAATTTAAATTTAATTAGTTTTCGATACGAATATCAGACACCGAGCGAGAAATTTAAAAAAATCACAAACTTGTTCATTATTTAATGCTACTGCATGCACTTTGAGAAGAAGTTACTCATTGACACATTAAAATCTTGGCTTTGTTTTTATTTGCTTGAATTTTATATATTGCAGTTACGAGGCGATCGGACTGATGTAAAATAAAGTAAAAAAGAATCTATATATATATATATATATATATATATAACGACATTAAAATATGACAAAAAAAAGTCGTGTTAAGTTTATGTGTTTTCATTCTATTGATGATATACATAATACAATCATCTTTTTTTCCCGTTAAATAGGGTTAAATAGGATAGAGGGGGATTTAATAAGACTTTTCATAAATTTTATTTTTTCGAAACGCTGTCTATATATAAAAGTTAAACTTTTTAAAACATGTATTTATATCTTGTGTCATATCACGATAATTTCTCATAATTTAATTAATAACTATTATTACGTTGACATCAATTTATCTTTAATTTTATCAATATTTGAGATAGGACATACTTTTGCATAATCATGGCTTTTTAATATCTTTTTTATACCATTATTAGTTTATTAGATACATTATCTTTTTTTACTTTATCAAAGTGTTTTTATGATGATAAACCAAAAATTAAAGGAATGCTACGTGTGCACGATGTCTAATTAATATTAAATTATACATATAGTAATCTTGAATTTAAGACTTTTATTTGCTTAAGACTAAAGAGTTGATTAGAGATTATATAATATGAGGTATTTATCTTAACCAAATGTTAGTTAATTATTTTACGGCTTAAATTATGCATATTCATCAAATTAACATGACATAATATTTCCATGTTCCCACGGAACATCTCACCATTTCTCTTAGCTGGTGCGGATTTGGACATTCGATATAAAATCATGATTTTAAATTAATATTTGGATATGCTATTTTAAATTACCGTAGAAGTCTGGCTACGAGTATGGTCGAATTCAATAGTTTTAGCTCTGTATTTGTAATTAGTATTGCAAAGTTCATTGAATATGTACACATATCAAAATTTAAAATCCCAGTTATTAGTTTTTGAAATTGATCTTTCTAAAATCTAGAATAAGAAAATTAAAATTCTGACTCGGTCTCCGAATTGGAACTATGACAATAATATATTTTGCATTGCTTATCATGATATCCTTACTATCTAAGCTACCATATTTTCTTAATACTTTAGAGAAGGTTCAACAATTTTATTATATTGATGTACATATATATTAAAAAGTCAACTAAAATACTTTTCCTATTGTTTATGTTATAAGTAATTAGTAATGATAATAATTTTGT
>JAJONR010016938.1:0-10000 GCA_029582245.1 Solanum etuberosum
TCGTTTTTCATGTCACTTGCACTATGCTACATCTAAGCCAGATGAAAGAATTGTTTGGAGGCCTTGCAAATGGCTGTTAAAGGCCATATAAGGAAATTCACTGAAATTTGTCATCCTTTCAACATCACAAACATTAGTCAAGAATCCATTAGGCTAAGATTGTTCCATTCTCCCTCACGGGAGACGCTACAACATGGTTGGAGGAGCTACCTCAAGGCTCCATCACTTAATGGAACAAATTAACCAAGGCTTTCCTAGATCGGTTTTTTCCACCCTCAAGAATGTTGTATCTGCGTGATGAAATCACTAACTTTCTCTAATTGGCGTGAGAGCCTTTACATGAGGTTTGATTGAGGTTCAAAAAGAGAGTGTTCTTGTGTCCCAATCACGAGTTACCGGATGGAGTGCTCTTGTAATGCTTTTACTGATCACTAGACTCCATTAACAAGTCATCAGCAAACAACCTAACAGGTGGTTCACTCATGGATCGAACTTTCAAACTTGCAAAGGCCCCATAGGATAGAATGACTAAAACTAACCGAGCTTGGAACACAAGGGATGTCAAGGTGACATCGGGTGTCAACTCAAGTGGAGTTGTTTGCAGAGTACATGATTGGCACCAGGGTCAAGTGTGTGTGAGTTATTGGAGCACAAGGAGACAAATCCCTCGAGGAAGATAATGCATATGCATTGTTTGATGAGGGAGTTCAATACATATCAAATCAAGTGGCGGGTTCTCCCCCGAGGTACCAAGGTGCCAACTAAGGCTCTTGGCGACCTCAAGACAAGAATCAAGGTTGGAGAGACATGGATCGTGTGAGAGCGAGAGGGCTTACCATATATGGTTTTCAAACGCTTGAATCTTGATATTTAGTTAAAACCACAACAAAAGATAATTGACATTGTGTTACACATAAACAAATGAACTTAGGCTTAACAACATATAATTGCTCTTTGTGAAAACAGCCTAAGAATACATCCGATAATTAACGTGACGATCATTTTACCTTTCAATGAGGATACCGCTGAGGGTAATGAACTTACCGTAGATGGCTTACAAGAACTTGATAGTATTTAAATTCTTTTCCATGTCCGTGTATAGAAATTTTAGCCAAAATTATGAGAAAATAACCCCCAATAAGTTTGTGGGGGGGAATGGAGAGAAGTAATTAAAAATTAGAGAGATTACAAATGTAAAGTCTAGAGGAGTGAAAAACAGAATTCATACCATGGAATGGAAAAAGAACCAAATAACCAAAAACACATTCTATTCAGCCAGCTTTAATACCTTGAATCAAACTACTTCGCTGGTTTATAGTCGCAAGTTTTATTCAGCTTTCCTGCTACGTCCCATGTCCAGCCATTTCATTTCATACTACACAAGCTATTTAGCTGAATATAAAACTGGACAAACCAGTCTTCAATCTTCTCTAGCACTCTAATGTACCATCCCAGATGGAATAACAAACACAGATTTGAATGTAATAGCATTGGCCGTCCCATTTCCACCACAGTGTGCTGGAGCTACAACAGCATGTTCCGTATAAAAGATCGGAATCTCGCTCTACCCTATATAATGCTGCTAATTAGAGAAGCTGAAACCTACTGCTCTCGTATGGCTGGCTATACATACCCAACAGAACAAATGCAGTAGCAAAATTTGATCAACTAGAAATCCAGGGCCAAGCGCCCACAACGTATGTTACTGTTTCCTTTAGACATGTATACCATTCCCGTTGCAATAAATGCCATCTAATGATCCATTAGCCATCTTTGTCCCATTTACATATCGATGTGATTTTAGTCCTGACGTACCATTGCTCAAACTCCATGTTTTGGGAACACCCTTCTTCAACAAAGTTTCGAGTTGCCCAGTTGCTGCGGCTATAAGCCCTGTTTAGAAGAAAAAAACAAGATTATACAAAGAATAAGCACAACTTCAAGAAAAAAACATGAAATGCAGATATATCAATAAGTCCAGCATCCAAATTAATAAAACGAATTCATCCATTTGGCTCCTCATCCCCAGATATCTGAAGCAGGTGAAATACCTAGGAACAGGGCAGAAGGGGTTCCTGGCCTTGATTTAAATTCTGGATGAAATTGAACTCCGATGAAGTAAGGATGATTTGGCAGCTCAACAATCTGTAGATGAAGCATCCCACAAGATCAATCAACCACAGCAACATAACTAGCTAGCATGATTGTTAAATTTAATAATTTAAGAGGTTAACCTCCATGCGGTGACCACTTTCATCTTTGCCAGTGAAAGAAAGACCAGCATCTTCAAGTTGCTGCACCATGTCGGGGTTCACCTAAACAGTAGCATGAGATAAGCTCTTTAGTCGTGAAGTCCATATAAGAGGGTAGTCCGCCTGTAATTTTACAAGTCCACCTAACATTGAAAATTGAAATAGCTAAACCAAAGTTCCAAAGAAAAAGTGTCGCACCTCATATCTGTGTCGATGCCTCTCATCTATAGAGCTCTGGTTGCCATATCTGACACAAGATATATTTTATTCAGTTGGAGATCGCAAAAGGTAAAATTCCACCATATATGGTTCAGATGAATTATAGTATATTTATTATTGTGGATAAATGATGCTGATCCTCCTCCCCACCCCACCTCCACCCACAACAGAAGATTTCAAGAATGGAAGAAAAGAAACAACTTCCTAGCAGACAGATTCATAAGAATTGATGAGCAATGCAGGACTGTCTTTCAAATCTGCAAATGGCTTATATAGGCAACACAACCTGATGCATTGGTAGATGCTTAACCTGATGCATTGGTAGATGCTTAACCTGATGCATTGGTAGATGCTTAGTCTGACTGTGAGTTATAGTACGGATTCAAAATAAGACCATTCAAACAAAGTGTACACTAAAAAGAGGGATTTACTAATGAAGGTCATATGTGGTAGTGACTGAGCTTTCACTCAAAGCTTAACATATATTTTACGGTCATGCACATACTCAGGCTGATTTATTGAAAAAGCTACGAGGAAAGGAAAGAAAAGAGTGTTTAATCAAAATTGACAGAGATGATGATTGTCATGCGGTCTCTTGAAGTCACATCACTGAAAAAACTGAAATTTAAGCATCTGACACTTTGAAATATAAGACTCGATAATACCCAACTTTTGTTGACTTTCAAACAACTCCAAACCAAATACAGATGATCATAATTCTATTCAATCTAGAAGACAACATAGATTTGATACCAGCAATAGAATAGACACAAACATCAGCAAGTAAAGGGATTCTTCGTGGTACCAAGTTATCTTGCTTTTGCACTATCATCTTAAATGGTTATGAATTTCAACTTCCCTCGTGTCAATTAAAATTCCTTTGCAGTTTCACATTTCATCCTATGGAATAAGTAGAGGAAAGGAAGTACATACAATTTTGCAGAGTTACAATCCGTAACTTTAAAATATGTTCTCCTAGATCCAAGACGCATCGTACCACCCATATGAGTTTTTGAACCCTGAGATCATAGCACACAGATTAGAACTGAGAACTACTAAAACAAAACTAGAAACACTGGACAATCATGAGGGACAAGAGAGATAAAGGGAAAGCACTCTTTACCTCTGGCATAAAAATGACACAAGGATTCTGAGTGTTGGGATCAAATTCTGTACTGTTTGCGTCTAGCAATCCAAGAATGGATCGAGCAAACTCAATAACAGCAATTTGCATTCCTAGACATATGCCAAGGAATGGAATCCTGTTTGCACGGGCATATCTAGCAGCGAGGATTTTACCCTCCACACCTCTGTCACCAAATCCTCCAGGAACTAGGATAGCATTTGCCCCCTGTAAAGTGAAGAGTAGTCCAACAAGTCAGAAACAATAAAATTGAAGACATGGATATAAAAAGAGTTGAATTTGGCCAACATCATGTTTAAGAGTAACACCACACAAACCTTCAACAACTTCCAAGCACTTCTATAATTCTCAGGATTCTGCATGTAGAAGTATCAGTCAGATAAGAAACAACCAAGAGTTAAAAGCAAGCGAACACAGCGGAAGCAAAATACCTCTCTAGAAGTTTCATCCTCAAGGTCACTGGCTGCAATCCAATCTATACAAAGTTTCCTATGGCAAGCTACAGAGGCATGCACAAGAGCCTACACAAATAACTCACAATGATTTAGATATTGACAACAAAAAGGAGAACTAATTTATCGACAGATTGTTCTCAGCTATATAAAGGTAAAATAGAGATGGAAATATATTGGCTTAAATGATACAATAGCCACCCGAAACAAAATAGGGAGGTCAAAATGAGATGGAGCATCAAAGGCAACATTATTCTCCATTTTTCCAACTCTAGCAGAAGAATCTAAGTCATTGATAAAACTGTTATGCCTGATGATCACTTTTCACAAAACTATATCGCAGAAAATAACAATTAAATGAAAATAGGTGTAAGTGCAAATACAATAAGGAAACTTCCTCTTTATATATTTGACTACAGTATAATCACCTTCAGTACAGAGAGGTATGCATCTGAAAGCCCCGTGTACTTTCCTACCATGGCTACTCTAACCTGTAAATTCAGATGGAGATATTTATGAAAGTTGTGATGCAAATTGAGGGACTAAATTCCAAAAAGGAAGATAGAATACATTTCATATATATATATATATATATATATTTATAGAATATTATTATTTATGTGTATATATATATCACAGAACCTACAGGCTCTTGTAGCTTGTCACAGAGTGCAGCCCGAGATGTCCATTCTCCCAAAGCAGGTTCTTGTGCAACACTGAAAATGACATAATAAATTCATCATCATACAAGAGATGGCACAAAATCACAAAGCAGAAAAAATGAATATTGAATACTCCTTGTCATCAATCAATGTATGTAACCGAAACATACCCTTCAAGGTTCAGAACTTTCAGAATTGCTTCATGCGCCTTCTGATCCTAAATACACAAAAAAAATTCTTTAAAGCATATAGTAAAGATGTTATGTAGAAATACATAAAAAAAAAAAAGTGTGCCAAAATTACTTACTCTTAAAAGCAAAGGAATGCGCCAAATGTTTGAGACATCATAAAGAGTAATAATGTTATCTAGCTGAAATAAAAGGAATATAGAACCTGAGCACCAAGAATTGAGAGTTGATGACCTAAACAAGATTAGCTCTATAAAAATAAAGATTATTTGGTCATAATACCGGGACATGGCAAAACCGGGAAATTTTCTCCTTGACATTCTCTTCTAGTTCCTGAATAAATAGACCAACTTCAAGAACTGAACTTGATAAACATATAGATATATGTGTCCCAAAAGAGAGGGGGGAAGAGACAAACCGTTGTGCTCCGGCATGCTAAAATGTTGGGAGTCAATCCCAGGCTTCTCAAACCTCTAACACTGTGCTGAGTAGGTTTTGTTTTCTGAATTTCAAAATAACAAAATACTCAATCTGAGTGATTACTTTAATAGAAGATATCCACATGACCCAGAAATAAATTTACCTGCTCACCAACTACACTCAAAACAGGCACAAGGCTGACATGTATCAAGCAAAAATTACCAGCACCTAACATGCAAAAGTTGATGAATAGATGTTAGTTGCACTTAATTTTTAGAAGGTACTCGGGTGAGTCAATTCAAGATTTGCACATCATAGAGCACAACTGACAGTGACATCATTTGATTGTCAAGAAATCAAGTTTAGACATGTAAACCTTACCTACACGATATGAGAATTGTCCTAATGCTTCAATAAATGGCATTGATTCAATATCTCCTGCATTAAGGAACAAATTACTTTTAAGAAAACACGTATCATTTGACAACTTACCCTGCTCATGTGAAAAAGTTGTTCAGCATACCTATTGTGCCACCCAGTTCTACGACACAAACATCTGGTGGGCCATCCTTGCCATCAACTGGTATGATAGCCACACGTTCTATCCACTCTTGAATGGCATCTGTAATGTGAGGGACAACCTAGAGAAGCGACAGACAGACGATAAGAGCATAAACATTGGAAGAAATGACTATGTAATTTTCTGGAAAGGTAGTAAACCTGAACAGTCTTTCCCAAATAATCCCCTCTTCTCTCCTTATCAATAACAGACTGCAAAACCAAAATAACAAAGCAGTTTCTCAACTTAACATTTTCTATCATAATCTATGAATATCATCGAGCATACATCAATAATCTGACAGGGAATTTTAGAGGACATGCCTGGTAAATTTTCCCAGTAGTTATATTGTTGTCGCCGGTCAACTTAATATCTAGAAAACGCTCGTAGTTTCCAAGGTCCAGGTCCACCTGCAAGTGAAAAACAAATCTCGATATCAGTGACATACAAACAAACGGTTTGCACTTTATCTTAAGTGAAATTGAAGTAACCATCCAAAAGCTTTAATTTTACAAGGAGAACAGGTAATACTAAAAAGCAAAACTATACACCAAAAAAAAATAACTTTCAAATATCTGCACTTTAACAGTACCTAACAGAAAACACAACCAAAACAGTAATCAGCAACTTGAGTAACATGTTTTAGTTTAAAATTGGAGAGTCAAAAATAATGTAAGAAATCAGCACCACCTGACAACTCTTGGGGTAAAAAGGGCAAACAAAAATTTATATTAATCATTAACATGAAAGATTTATATCTAACCTCTCCACCATCATCCAAGACATACACTTCTCCATGCTCGAAAGGAGACATTGTGCCAGCATCAGTGTTCAAATAAGGATCTGAAAGTGAAAAAGGAAGAAAGGAACAGTAAGTAGACATTTTATATACAATTCTTCCACCTCATTTGGACTATACCAGCAATTGAAGTAAACAACAATACACTGTACTTGTTTAAGAAAATCCTTTAAGAAGCAAAAAAGGAGGATCCATTTCCTAAGAGACAAAGTTTTTTCAAGCTAGAGAGAGGAACACGGGTACTACAACTCCGCGAATAATAAGTTTACAAGAGCCCATGTAAAATTGGGGGAAAAGAAGAAAGAAAAACAATTTGTGGCTGAAGATGAAAAGAAAAAACAGAAAACTTTTGTTGCTTAAAACAAGGAATGCTACTTCAAGTTTTGCAAAAAAAAAAAAAAAATTCAAAAAATTTAAAGAAACATTAACTTGAAGTCTTGACCAAAACGCCATCTTAAAGTTTTGCGGTGTCTTAACGGCAGAGACAATAGTTTAGTTTACTAGAGAACAGCCAAAAGGAAAATAACTTTTTGCCGTTTGCGAATCTGAGTGGAGAACACAGCATATTCTTCTACCATCAGAATTTCCCTCCCTCATTTTTTCAACAATGTCTGATTTCATAAAGTATATACCAGATAAGGGAGGAACTATCAAATATTTAAAGTCATTGAGCTGGCTTTCTATTTTTAAAAGAACTCTTTTCTTTTTTACATATATAAGCATGAGTTCGAGAGCAGTATCGATTCTTGTGTGCATTATTGATTTAGAAATGAGATTGAAGAAGAATGAGGCAAAAAGCAGAGACCAATCTTAATGGAGGTAACACGAAGACCGCAGGCCTTAAGAATAAGACCAATACTGCTGGCAGTGACTCCTTTACCGAGCCCACTAACAACTCCTCCTGTCACCAACACGTACTTCATCTCTGCTAACTCTAAACACAAGAAGAAGAAAAAGGACCCATTAGCAATCCTTCAGAAACAATGTTTGCTGTGGTACAATAAACAAGGCAAGAATTGGGAACAACTATACTTACAAGGAAAAGACTTGGGCCAGGATTCCCAAATTAAGAATAGTATGAAACGAAGCAACCTTATCCACTAAAAGGGGTTTCTTTTTTCATACGAGAAAGAAAAAAGCATGAGTGAACACACTAAAGAGAATGGGGTGTATGTGAAGAAGCAATGGCGACTTTATATAGTAGTAAAATATGAGGGCGGAGGCTAATAGAGAAAGGAGACAAGGATATCGCCACTCCTTTTCAAAATTCTAAAACCTCCCCAAACCCTGCCACCCTCACTTGTTTTCCTCTTTTATTGAAAAAAATAATGAATAAACGAAACAAAAAACAAACAAAAAAAGTAAAAGCACAAAGAGAAAATACATTTTAAAAATAAATAAAAAGTATATTTTAAAAAAAAAATCTTAATGCTGAATTTCTAGTCATATATTTTATTGGTAAAGATTCAACTCTCAATATTGTTATTTCCTCCCTCATTTTCTAATAACCTATATACTAATTTTTTAAAAGAGAAAAAGTTGATGTAAAACATAAAAAACTGAGACATGTGATGAATCGAATTGGAACGGACCAAAGGACAAGTAGGAAAAAAAAGAAAAGTGAAACCGAATGAAGTATCCAATAAAAATAAAATAAAGTTAGGTAACATGTAGAATGTTCAAAATTCTATAAGAGATAAAATTGTTGCAAAACGTAAAAATTGAGACATGTTAGAGTTCTGGTCGGGCCAAAGGAGAAGTAAGCAAAAGAAGAAAAGTGAAACTAAATAGAGTACGCAATTAACCAAAAAAAAAAAAAAGTTAGGCCACAAGCTGAGTGTTTAAGGTTTGAATGAAAATTGATTTGAACTGTAAAATTTAGACATGTGAGGAATTGGGTCAGACCAAAGGAGAAGTAAGCAAAAGAAGAAAAGTAAAACTGCAATAAAAATAAAATAAAGTTAGGCAATACGTAGAGTGTTCAAAATTTTATAAGAGAGAGTTATTGTAAAATGTAAAAATTGAGACATGTTAAAATTCGGGTCGACCCAAAGGAGAAGCAGGCAAAAGAAGAAAAGTGGAACAAAATGGAATATCTAATAACAAAAAGTTAGGTCACAGACTTAGTGTTCAAGATTTGAGTAAAAACTGATTTACATCAAAAAGATTGAATCAAATTAATCAAATAAATTGATTTTATTTGGATTTGACTTGATTTTAGTTATATTTTTAAAATTCGATAATATTTGATTAGGTGTTGATTTTATTCAAAAAAAAATAATCAAAAAAATAATTGAACCGACAAACTATATACATATTTTAATTATTATATACACATGGCATAATACTTTCTTATAAACGATTTTAAATATCTTTTATATATTAACATCAATATATTTATATGTTATAATATATTATATATTATTATATTATATTAAAAGGGGAAAGCTTTTAATTCAAAAGTCAAATTACTAAAATATTTTTTTACTAAATTAAGAAAAAATTAGTAATATGGTGTTTTAGTGATATATCTTTCGTCAGTTTTAAATAACTTAAACACTTAATTTATAATAAAAAAAATTAAAAACACTTTATTTAAAGGAATGTGATCTTTTGAATCAGTAAAAGTGGCGACTCTTTCCAATTTTGAAATATAAATACACACGTTTTAATAAATAAGTTAATTAAAATCATAAGATAAGAAAATTAGAATACGAACATAAGTTAGATGATTTTGGTTCATAATTCCTTGTGATATGACTCATCTTCTTCCAACATCCATGAAGTTTTTCTTCTTTTTGTTTCCCTTGAAGATAATGATAGAAGTTTTAGAAATTGATTTTCACAAAATACTATGTTTACGTAATGATTTTTTTTATTTTTCAATCCATGAATTTATACGAACAAATACATACAATATAAGAGAAATTGGCCAAAAGCCCCACTAAATTATTGTCAGATTTCCAACTACACTCGCATATTTTACGGAGGTTCTATTACCCATGAATATTTTAAAATTATAATTAATTTCATCCTAAAATGTCATAATCAATTATGTATGTTGTGGTATAATACACGTGCACGCCACGTCAATGCCACATCAACACTGTGCTAATGCACATAATAAAGACAATAAATTTATGACTATTTTCTACTTCTTTTTTCTCTTTTCTTTTATTTTATACCCATTACAAAAATCTCTTTATACTCGATGACATCATTCTTTTATTTCATACCCATTACAAAAATCTCTTTATACCCGATGACATCATCATCCCCAAATCCAACCTACTCGTCGTCATTAA
>JAJONR010016955.1:0-12424 GCA_029582245.1 Solanum etuberosum
AAAAAATTAAAAAAAAGAAAATTATCAAGGGGTCATGCCCTAAAAGACAAAACCTCATGGGAAGAAAAGAAAATGATACTAACTTATAAAAACTTAGACCCAATTAAAGCCGCTCCATAGAGCATAAAAAGTGAAACATTTTCAAGGTGGAACCAAGAATTAGACAGCAGTAGCTCTGGAATTTCAGTTGCAGATTCTTTTACAAGTAAGCCTAATTTCTCTCGATGTTATTTGCCTAATTTTTTTTGTTATTAAAACCCTTTAGGTTACTTGGCAGTGTGTAAAAGTATGTATGGTGTTCTGGTTTTTTGAATTGGCAGTGGGTATAGGTTCTTGTATTTGTATTTGGGCTGCTTTCTGTTGATATAGTAAGTTAAGATGAGGAATGCCAAACACTGAGATTAAAGTGAAAAATGCCAAAGGGGTAAATTTTTATGGATGGGAAGTGAAAATCTTTGCTTAAAGAAGTTAGTGGAAGGAGAGTGTGTGTTAGATGGTGTTGTAGACTTGTAGTTCTTGCATCTTCCAGCTTAAAAAGCTAAATTGTGTTCTTCATGCAATTCTCGCATAAAACATTAAGGGTGTGTTCGCTATGGAGGATTGGTCAAACTTTCGGAAAAATATTTTATTTAGGAAAATAAGTTGGGATAACAAGTTGTACAAGTCCTCGGCACCCTCCAACACACCTCATCTTCACCATCACCCCCGTAGCCCCCATCCCACTTTTCATAGTATTTGTTTAGATTATATATAAATGATTTTTGGATAATATTTTTTGCATACATACCGAACACAAGAAAATAAGTAAGAAACCCACTTATTTTTGTGGAGAACATTTTCTAATAATACATTTTCCTTCATAACGAAAACACCCTAAAACTAAAGTGGTTAATTCTTGCCGAATATTATGTTATTATCACATCGAACGTTCTTTTTTCATCTGGGGCATTTCACTTTAGCTTATGTTTAACTTTTTTTGGCTTTTGGAATTGCTTCCAGCTCAAAATGGGCAGACTGAGGTGGACAGGAGTTTCCCCAAAATCTATCATTCAAATTGCTTTGGTAATATTATTGAAAACTGCTGCAATGTTGTTCAATTTACAAGTTATATTTCAGAGAAGTGGTAATATTGTTCCTGAACTCTTTTTCTCCATTTCCAGTCACAGCACTCAGTTTCTGCAAATTCAATGATCAATAAAGGGAATGTGTGTTCACATGTTTCAGAATATCTACCTACATTACTTAAAAATCGATGTAAGAGGCTTAACTTGAACTGTAACTTGTGAGATTGAACTCTTTTCTGTGTATCAAACTCTGCAGTTCTAAGGATTCTTTGCCATGACTCATGAGCTACTTGTCATTAATTCAGCTCAACTTTGTGCCCTTAGTTGTTAGTTAGGTTAATTGGGCATTGGTTATGGTGTGAGAAGGTACAAAAATTTAAACTTTACCTTCATTGAGTAGTGGTAACATAACGAGGTAATAATATCTCAGATTTGTTACAAGCTTCATTGATGTGGACAATTTTCAGAAAGGTCAGGATGGTCTAACTAATTTGTGTACATTAAACAGTCCTCCAAAAAGCAGTTTACCTAATTTGACACCAATTATAGAAGAGGTGGCAGATACTTGTTACAGAATAGGTGGAAAACGTGTTTCTTAAAGCTTTTGTTTAATGGGCAGAGCCAGTGTAAGCAATTTCAGAAGGTGTATTAGGACCATATATTATCTCTGTCGCTTGAGAAGCAGGAGGAGGGGATAGATGCCAGGGTTGCATAGGGGTAAAATTGTTATCCTAAGACTATAAAGCAAAATCATGTCACCAGCTGTCGTGGTAGGTGCATAGTCACCTAGACAGAATAGAGGGATTGCACAACCTGCAATAATGGCTGATGCACTGGCTTAGTGCATAAATTTATAAAATCTTTAATTAATTATTAAAAAGATATCCATGCTAAGGATAAAACCATACCACTGCATTAGTTAATGTACTTCCTCTGTTCAATTTTAAAAATAACAGTTTCAAAAATTTACTTTCTCTGTTTTGTAATGTAATCATCTGTTTCTTTGCCTATCCAACTAGTCTCAATATAACCATACCACGTCTATGTTGCATATTTTACTGGTACCCCCCCCCCCCCAAATTTCCTCACACCACGACCCCAAACCTAGTACTAGCTGGCAACATCAGATTTACTTGGACCTAAAGTGAATACTTAAATGCTAAAATATAGTTGTTAGTGCACTCAAGGGTGTGGTCAACCAAGTGGGAGGATAGCTATGAGGTTATAGGTTCAAATTAAAAAACACTCGGTGATTTCTTCTCATATGCCTAAACCACCAAGAACTACGGATACTTGTGTCGATGGGAGGCAGTAGGTATCTGGCAGAATAGTCGAGGTGGGTGCAATTGGCACGGACACCATTGTCATTGAAAAAATGGTTGATAGTGAAAATCTACATTTATGTATGTGCTGAATGTATGTTGAAACACCTGAACTTGACAGAAAATGTCGTTACTCTAACATGAATTATGTTCAGCCAATTGAAAAGCCAATCTATGATACCATGGTTTACTTTGCTTTGTATATCAGCTTTGTACAGTTGCAGTTTTATTGGTAAACCTAATAGTTCTTCGACTAGGAGATTTCCACCGTTGAAGCATTTTTTCCATTCCACCGGTATTCCTCGATATCTTAGACAGCTACTTTTGATTTGCGTGTTTCATCTTATTGATTGCTCTATCATATGAACCAATTGCATCACTTAATTTTTCAGGAGCTTGTTATTCTGCAGAGCGAGATTACTATGAAATTCTAGGCGTATCTAGAGATTCTAGTCGAGATGAGATTAAGAAGGCTTTTCATGCGGTGAGGATATTATTCAATAGGCTTTTAAGTTTGAATAGGTGGTTTATTGATATGTTCATTTTCAGTTAAACTAAGATGCCGTCTTCTATTTGGTGTTAAAAGCTTGTCACTGTCAATTTGGCACCACCTTTTGTTTGCATATGGATCTGTTTCCTTTTTGGTATTGAAATTTTATTAGTCATTGGTAGATTGTTTTCAATGAAGAGGCTGGTTATTTAGTAGTTTGTTGTCATTAGGATACATCAGAGTTTTCTTCTTATCCCCCTCCCCCTCCCCCTCCCATATCTGAAAAAGGAATCTTCTTCTTTGTTTAGAGGTGATAATTCACATTGTGTTGGTGTTCTCAGACAAGTGATTCAATTTTTGCACTTCAAGAATTTATTTGCTTCATTTATATTAAGCATTATCTAGCTTAGATCTGTGGCTTTTTATCATTTTCTTCATCCGTTCTGTGCTATTTTTAACTGTCTTGTATGTTGACATCAAAACCTTTTGCAGCTTGCAAAAAAATACCACCCAGATGCCAATAAGAATAATCCATCTGCGAAGAGGAAATTTCAAGAGATAAGAGATGCATATGAGGTTTAAATATTTCTGTGCTCTCGAATAATAGTATCGTGACCATGATTGAAGAATTGTTGCATTTCCTTGTACTACTTTCGTATGATTTTTTATGGATTGTAATCGTGAAAGGTGAATCCAGATTTTGCAAAACCCACAGAAGAGAGCACAATATGACATGGTAACATGTCTTTTCTCCTATGGGTTGTATTTTCAAGTTATGCTACATCATGATTCAATTTGATATACTACTAATGATGATTTTTTATTAATTCAGATGAAGGAGCAACCAAGCAACACAGAAAATATAAATTATAATTATGGGAATGGCAATGATTTTAGATATACATATAGCACACAATTCTCTGATTCGTTTCAGAAAATATTTTCTGAGGTATATTTCTTCTCCACCCCTTTTTTCTCTTTTGTGAAGTGCGGTGATGTATGGAATTTCGCTTAAATGTATATGCTTCAATATCTCTCAGATATTTGAAAATGAGGCTGAAAATCTGACGCAAGACATTGAGGTGGTGCCTTTTGTGATTATGTTCCATTTGAGATTTCCCGAGAAGATCAAGATGGTCCTTAACGTATTGGGGTTGGTTTACTTTGGTCCTTGATATATGCACCTTAATAGATATGGTCCTTAGTGTATAGGAAAAGTGAATTATTTTAGTACTCTACACTAAAAACTAACTGATCCGTCAAATTTTCAGTTAAATCTAACCCTTGATGATCAGGAAAGAGATTTTATGTCCGAGGCGCTAGAGGAGAAGTCAGGGTAGATGAAGGTGAAGGACCGGAATCACTGGTGGAGAAGCCACATCAGCGCTGGATTCCGGTTCTGAACTTGGTGAATTTTCGACGGATCTGTAGAGATACATTGTTGTTCAGACAGAACTCCAAAGAAAAGCATGAAAGAAATCATTCGAATCCTTGCAATTGTTAATAATCTTTTCCTGGCTGTTATCATTAAAAAAACACTAAATTAAAATAAATCAAACAATATACAATGTAAAAAAACAATTGCAGATCTAGAGATTTGTGAATTGAAGGAAAAAGAGAGGGGTTTGGTAACTTACATGTTGGCTAAATTTGTTTCACTTCTTTGCTGTACTTCAGTATACTTTAAAATTTATGAAAGAAAGGATTCATCTTCTTGTGATTTTGTTCCTAGCAGGGGATGTGCCACCATTCTCAAGTTTTTTGTGATTTTTCAGAGCTCCTACTTCTGATGACGGAGAAGACGATAGCTTGGGCCTTTGTTGCTGTGACTTTTGTTAGTCACGTGGTTAGAGGGTTAAACTTAACAGCATTTCTTAAAAATCTGTTAGTTAGGGTAAAGGATCAAAATGATTAACTTTTCTTATGCATTAAGAATAATAAGGACTATATCTGAGAGGGTGTATATATCAAGGACCAAAGTAAACGAGCCCTAATACATTAAGGATCACTTTGATCATTTTCTCAGATTTCTCCGCATTTTCAGAGACCTGTTTGACTGTATTATCTTCAAATGGTAGGTGGAGCTTTCTCTCTCTTTTTCTGAAGCTGCTAAAGGATGCACAACACATCTTTCATTTGATGCAGATGTACCATGTGATTCTTGCAGTAAGTAAAAGCTGATGTTCTCTTTTGATACACATTGTTTAAACTATATTGTCTTTTGCCTCGTCTTTTTCTTTGTTTATTATGCTATGTCTTCGTGGAAGCATGGGTAGAGGATGATTATGCAGTTTGTCTGGCTTCTCTTTCTCTCTCTCTCTGTGACATGTTTCTGTTCTCTCTCTGTTCTTTTTTTTGAAACTGGTAACTTTAGTCTCTATATCCACAGGTATACTACAACAAAAGTGTAGTTCCCCTTCAAAAGTGTTACAACTTACAGAATAAAACAGTCTTAGTCTAAACTGCTGCCTATAAACAATCTAGCACATCAAAGATGTCTTCTGTCCTAGTTAATATATCTTGCTTACACCAAAAATAGAAAAGAGCTAAGCAGTCCATCTTGATCTTGTCACTAGACAGGTGAAGGGAGCAAAAAACTGCTAGCGAGTTCCAACAGTCATGCTTTTACTCTGCTAGAAATACAGTACTATAGGGTGCTGTCCTAATGGATAAATTAGTACATTTATCATAAAGGTCACCCGGAAAGTATGGTTAAAATTTTTAAGTAATGAGGCTACTCTAGTTTCATGAGAGATAATGGTGCTTAACTGCTTATACCTGGAGGCACTATCTGGCTTCATCTAAAGTGAAAGAAAATAATAATTAAGTCTATATCTCAAGAGAGAAGAAGAAAAATGTAATTGTATTCAATCTATTCAATATTATATGTGGCTTGACTTGCATAAATTAGTACATTGATCATAAAGGTCACCCGGAAAGTATGGCTAAAATTTATAAGTAATGAGGCTACTCTATTTTCATGATAACGGAGCTTATACCTGGAGGAACTCTCTGGCTTCATCTGAAATGAAAGAAAATAAGAATTAAGTCTATATCTCAAGAGGGAAGAAGTAAAATGTAATTGTATTCAATCTATTCAATATTATATGATGTGGCTTGACTTGCATGAGAAATGATGGAGTTGCTTTGACTTTTAACTATTCCCTCGGTCTCATTTTATATGACAATTTTATCCCAAAACTTCCTCTTTGAAATTCATAGTTTTACCACTCATCATGATCTTAACTTTAACACTGTGTTATCCTCATCCTCATCCTCATTCAGATGGTTTGGGCTATCCATTGAATTCAAAGCCAAAAGTATGTCCAACTTGTCAAGGAGTTGGGAGAGTAAGTACATTCAAGTTTCTGATGGTGACCTCATCATATGAGGTTTAACCTTAGTGGAACACCTTCCCCTTTTGCCTGATAATTGAGCAACGTTATCTTTATGTTTTATTAATACTCTCCAACGTATTCATCAGGTTACAATCCCTCCATTTACAGCAACTTGCAGTACCTGTAAAGGATCTGGACGAGTCATTAAGGTCTTGATTTTGGTACAATGAACAACTCTCTAATTTGACACAGCTTCAAATGATCATTGCTTGGTTTTCTATCAGGAACGTTGTAGGGCATGCAAAGCATCAGGAGTTGTTGAAGCCATTAAAGACGTTAAAGTAACTATACCTGCCGGTATGCATTGGTTTTTACTTTCCAATTTAAGTGCTACCATAAGGAGTTTAGTTTATTTCTAAACTACATCTGTGTACTATAGTTGAACGTTAGCAGTTTCAAAAAAAAATCTGCGTACTTCAGTTGAAGTTCTTGTATATTCTGCTTAAACAACTAGATGGAAACTTTGTTAGTTCACAATATTTGATATCTTCATTTTTCTCCTCTAGGGTGGGGACTTTTCTGCTGGCACTAATTTCGAGCTTAAACAGCCCAAGATGGTTTTTAGGTGTAAATACATGTGGGGTAAACTATATGGATACAAATACCCATGCCCTAGTATGATAGATATAAGATAAGTTTAGTCGATTATTATAGGTCAAGAAATTTCTCAACCACTTGGATTTGAACCACCTCTTTTTGAGTGAAATCATATGAACCAAACTTTTCAACGAAAAAAAGGGTGCAGGGGGTGGGGGTGAGGATGGGGGGAGGTATAAGATGATATTGAAAATGGGGAGTGTTAGGGCTATATCACTTAAGTTTGAATGTTGAGGATATAGCATGTGGTATTTTGCCTCGCATTTCTGCTATTAAATATACAAATGACCAATTTTAATGAAGATTAAGGTGATTCGGTGCTTTTCCACAAAAGATTTGATCGTATTGTCGTATTTGACCCTCATCATATGATAAACTTCCTGACTATGGAGAACAGATTTCTTTACCAGATTTGTGCTGGTTGTGTTGCCTGGTAAAGTCCTGAATTTAGAGTATAGAGTACAACCCTGAACTGAGAAGATAGAAAGAGGGTTTTGCTAAAGGCAAATATGAAGCTTTACCACTGAGAAATAAATAAAGATGGTTTAAATAGTAGAATTTGACAGGTTTGCTATTTGATAAGGAGATACTTATCAAAGTGGAAGGGTAAACTCTATAATATGGTTGAGACCAAAAATGTTATGCAGGAGTGAATGTTGAACTTGTAAGACCTGCATATCCACATAAAAATCTCCAAAATGCGGATGTTGAAATGCTTGTATGGTTATATAAGATTAGAAATGACCACATTGGACAAAGGTTAGGGTAATATATGTAGGCAATAAAATGAGCGAAGGTAATATGAGATGGTTTAACCATGTTTTATGTTGGACCTCCAAATGCATCGGTTTATAGATGCGAACTATGATGATTGGAAGTTCTAAAAGGAGACGTGGTAGATTTAAAATAATGAAGTTAAGTTTCAATAGAACCCTATAATCTCTTGGAATCCATGTTGATCTAATCTAACTACGAACAAAATCAATGGAAAGAGACGATCCACTTAGGCAATACCAACTAGCTGGATTAATGCTTAGTTGTTGTTGTTACACTTACATGAGGTCTGGTTTATCAAGAGTCATTTTACTGTGGTTAGAGACTTTATGTCAATATGACTACATATGCGGGACTTAGGGAGCTACTTCTAAAAATCCGTTAGTTTGCCTTAAAAATTAGTTTGTAATGTAATAAAAAGAGCTGAACAGATGTAGATGATTCATATTGTTGATCACGACTAATTTCAGCATACCTGATTGATCCTATGTTCATTGGACGAGTAGGCATTTCCATATGAAACTTTTTCTGATTTTCATTTTAGTAGCTAGGTCTAAGAGCATAAGATAGGATTATTGTGATGAACTTACTTTCCGTGATGGATCAGGTGTTGACTCTGGTGATACTATTCGTGTGCCAAAAGCTGGTCATGCTGGCAGGCGAGGGGTGCAGCCAGGCAGCTTATTTATAAAGCTAAAGGTGCATGATCCTCATCTGATACAAGTCTTACTCTAATGTATCATCTATATTGGGTCAGCTAATGTGATTTTTTGTGATTGTTTTGGATTTACTACCATGTCTGTGACTTCAAGAATTTTTATGCATGGTCAATCCTTACAATATTTGCATTATATATATAGCAGAAATCCATTAAATTTCTAGCTTATGGATAAATTATCTGATGTCCCTGATTAATAGCAGAAACCCACTAGAGTTTTTCTTTCAACAAGGGAATTGGAATATCCTAATGCATGGGTGATGGGTATGAAGTGAACACCTACAAAGCTAGACATGACCAGGATCTGCTAAGGGTTCAGTGACAGGCCAAAAAGACATTTTCAAGGGGGTGGGCTCTTATATTTTATAAAGGGAGATGATATATACATTGCTTGTTTTTTGGACTAGTAAATATGGCTTCCAGCATAGCCTTGGTTCTGAAGATTTATAATATTTGTTCCTTTCTCAAAAAAAGTGAGATGATATATACATAATAACGTGTTTGGCGTTGCTTTAGGTTATTTACCCTTCTCTTTAACTATATCTTTTGAGTAGATGGTATTAGGGAAGGGTAAATAAAGGTAGACTCAAAGGCATGTACCTTTTATAGATGGTCAGAAAACAACTTAAGAGGGGAATGGGAGCTTAAGGTATTTGAAAACTGTGTATTTTGGTTTTTCCAGCCCCTCAATCTTACAACAGAATTTGCTGAATTACTTATGAAAAAGTATTATTATGCAATTAAGATGCACAATGAGTAAACCGCCTTTAGTTATTTTTCTGACAAACAAAAAGTTGATGGAGTAGAGGTCCATCGGATATCTGATAGTGATAAACTAATGTACATTCTGTTAGTTGTAATTGGACCGGGAATGGAAAGACTTCACATCAATTCAATTAATAATGTCTACTTCTTGAGTGCTAAGGAAAAATATATCCTAAAAGAAAGCTGATAAGAGAGTCTAGCTATTTCACTCTACCCAAGTAATAAAGTGGAAGCCCCTTCACTCCGATCAGAAAAAGAAAGTCTCCCAGAGATATTTGTTAAAATCCAATCTAACCAGCAAGTCTTGAACACTTCCCAAGCTCTTGATCAGTGTGGTATTCACCTTCACTTTATTCTACTCTCTTTAGCCTTTATCTTTATTCGATGAACTCTTGGCGTATTAAACTCAAGCAAGAACTGCTTGAACAAGAAATTGTTCGATTCAGTAGCAGCTCCTTATGTTTCTCCAAAAATGCATTGTGAGGGGATGGAAGCTTTCTGAAATTTATGTGCCCTCAATAACTTAATTGATCATCATACTGAAGAATATGACTTCAAATAAAAGCTAACAAGCACATTAATGTTGGAGCTTGGACCATTGTTTGAACGACTGATTTGGCTCAAGACCTTCCATATATGTCCTAATGCTATTACATGGACTGATTTAAGCGTACCGGCAGACATGCAAAGCAGGTGTTTTTGAGTATCATGCATGGTAACTGCAGTTTTATATATTATGTAGATTCCATGTCATTGTTACCAAAGGTAAAAGCAGAGGGGATATCAAGTTTCAGCTGGGGCTTTGAGTGCAAAGTGCAATCAAAGTTCAAAAGCATGAGCTGTAGCGAAGAAAAGCGCTACAGAAGAATAAATAAATGTCATACAAGAAAAATGAATATAAATACAAACCTCAATTATGTGGACTTAATCATTGAGAAGCTATAACATATGGAACATATGGCATAAAAGCATGCTATTCTAGTTCAAAAAACATTTTAAATTTATTATTCAGATCCAATTTTTGTTTACATTAGTAACTTGTGTTCTTTTACTAAATTTCTGTCTTCGTATTCCAATTCACCTAGATATTCATACAAAAGTGTCCTCTATTGCTTTGTCATTTATGTTTGCTATTTAATGTTGCCCTCCTTAAAACTGATTCCATTGGAAGTTGAGAGTTGAGACTCCCGTGATGCCTCTACTAAAGCTGTAAAGCGCCAGTGAAGTGAGGTGATGGTCAGGCGAAGCGTCTGGCCTGTGCTGCACTAAGCTTCAGGGCTTAAGCACGTTTAAGTGGGCCTTTAACAACATTGATCGGGCCAAGAACTATGTTTTTGTCGCACCATTACACATAGTCACGTTAAGACAAAGAAATATCTTTTGATAATTGACTACATGGGCATATATTTGGTGCCTTTCTCAGTTTAGATTTTCCCTTTTTTTCTTTAAAACCTTTTGTCTTTGGGGTCCTTTTTGTTGACTGGTTTAACTTTGTTTACATGAAAACTTCATGCTTTTTGTTTCGCAGGTTGCTAAAGATCCTCTATTTGCTAGAGAAGGAGCTGACCTTTATGTGGATTATCATATCAGCTTTACAAAAGTGAGAATAACTTTCGTTCTTTCCCTTCTTCTAGGCATGCTAATAAAAGTATATGCTTTACCATATACATTTGCTTCGCTGTTGGTAGGAAGGTATCTGGGTTGTTCTTTTTTCTTGATAAGTTCAAACGGATAGTTGTGCCCTTCATTCTACTCATGTAACTGAGGAGATCCTTGACACACTCTCTCCCTTTTTTCTCTGTGCATCTTAATCAACTTAGTTAAACCATTAGTACCATTATCCAGAAAATAAAAAAATAAAAATCATAGTACCATTATCAATACCGACTCTGAAGCTCTCCTCAATCTCTCTCTCTTCAACAGTCCCATCACCAGATTCAAGAATTGATCACCATACTGAAGATCATGACTTCAAAATTTCATCCCATTCTAGTTGGCAATGAGTGGAGGTTGTTTAGTTTTTTTTCGTTATCATTAAAAGGCGATATTTTAAAAGACAGCATTAAGAAAGTGCTTTAAATATTTACAGGGAAAGGGAAAGATGCATTACAGATTGTGTAATGAGCTCGATAAGTCTATCATGGCTTCATGTCATTTGCACTAGCCAGATTACACCAAAAAAGCAATAGAGATTTGTTCTATATGGACCACCAAATAGCTGAAGGAACTGAATTCCATATTTGCATTTTAGTCTTTCCGAGACCTTTCCTGTACCAGTACTGCAGCAAATAGTAGTTACCTTAGGCATTGCCCACTTGACCCCCAAAGCTTTTGTGGGAACCAGATTTCTGAAGTGAGTGAACAGTGAATGGAAAGGTGATTAATGTCCTCAGATTGGCTCTCACACAAAGGGAATCTACTGTAAATATCCTTTTTTGGGAGATTCTTGTGATTGAGGCATGCGCCTACAGCCAGCCATGTGAAGCATTCCACCTTCATAGGTGCCATGTTTCTTCAAATGCACTTCCATGATCAATTGAGGATGAAATATGAGTTCCTCAAGAGTCGATAACAAGCTTTAACTGTAAATTACCTTTAGCGTCTCCCTCCGGAATAAAGAATCAGGTAAGGAGATTAAAAGGGATACACTTTTCAGCATCTGAAGCATTGAAGAAATGCTGTCTACATCTACAATCATTTATGCTTCGCCTGATATTGAATTCCAGCCGTGTGTGACCAATACTCTGAAATTGTAGCATCCGGATTCTGTGCTACACTGAAAAGTATTGCAAATTTCTCCCTTAATATTGCTTGACCATGCCAGACATCCACCCAAACTTTACTCCTGCCATTACCCACTTGAAATGAAGAGTTGGAGTAAAATGTGTTTCAGTGAACTCTGATGCTTTTCCAAATTCCATTAGGGCTGTGAGTTTGTCTGCTAGGTTGTCAAATGATTGAGAAGCCTATATTTTGCAGTGATAACTGTTCTCCTTAGAGCGTATTCTTCGGCAGCGAATCTCCAAAACCATTTTTGCAGCAAGGTGATGTTTTGGACTTTCAGATCTTCCACTCCTAACCCCATCCCCCTAATTTTCTATCCAAGTTCACTATGTTCCACCTAAACAAATTAAAAGTTTTGTGCTCTCTGTCCTTGCCAGAGAAAGTCTCTCTGAGATTGTTGAGTTTTAAGTGATACTGATTAGCAAGATAACTGGCTGTAGATAATATTGAGTGGGTGGATGATAATGCTGGTACATGGGAAGTGGGGGGGGGGGGGGGGGGGGGGGGGGGCG
>JAJONR010016956.1:0-11843 GCA_029582245.1 Solanum etuberosum
ATTCCTTTCCTTCCAAAGCGTCCACCAGATGCAAGCTGGAATATATTTCCACCCGTCCTCTTTTGATCTTCTTCTTCTGCTAATTCCTTCCCAGTGTTTCAACATGTCTAAAGAAGTTTTTGGCATTACCCAACTAACTCCAAGTATACATAAGAACATGTGCCACATATTTACAGCTGTTTTGCAGTGTAGGAATAAGTGGTCGTTAATCTCTGCCTCTTTATCACACATATAACACCTTGAGCAAATCTGTATACCTCTTCTCTGTAACATTTCGTGAGTTAAACATGCTTTTCTGATCACCAACCATGAGAAACGTGACACCTTTTGTGGGATTTTGATCTTCCAGATTAGCTTCCACGGCCACTCCATTCTCATTCTCTGGTTATGGTTCATATTCCAGTAACAAGATTTCACAGTGAAACTCCCTTTGTTGTGCCACTTTCATATTGGTCTGGCAGGTCCTTCTTTGACACCCGGGAATGGATTCAGCACCTGCAACAGTCCAACTACTCTACTATTCTCCCAGTCATTTAGAGCCCTTTTGAAAATCAGGTCCCACCCTTGAGGGCTCCATACTTGTGCCACTGTGGCCATCTGTTGTAGACTCAAAATAAATAAATCTGGGAAAAAAGTTTTCAAGTCCCTATCCCCTATCCATTCTTCATTCCAAAAATCAGTTTTAACCCCATCTCCAATTTTGAATGATATATTGGGGGCGAAAGGAGGCCATAGTCTTCTAATAGCTTTCCAAACAGAGCACCCAAAAGCACATGTTACTTCATCAGTGATCCAATTATTTTGAAGACCATATTTATGTGAGATGAATCCTCTCCATAATGTCAAATCTTCAATACATAACCTCCAAAGCCACTTCTTCAACAAACTGACATTCTGTACTTTCAACTTTTTTATCTCCATACCCCCTTTTATTTTGTTGATGGTCACCTCATCCCATTTGACTAGGTTGTACCCAAGCTTCTCTTTGTTCCCTTGCCATAAGAAGACTCTCCTTAGTTTGTTGATTTTCTTCTCTATGCTTCCTGGGATTGGGAATAGGCTTATCATGTAAGTTGGGAGGGCATCCATTTTTGACTTTATGAGAGTTGATCTGCCTCCCATAGATAGGTATTGGCTCTTCCATCTTGTCAACTTTCTCTCACTTCTTTCCAACACTTCACTCCATACTTCCACCTCTTTATTTTTTGCAACAAGAGGCATTCCAAGATGTTTAGTTGGTAAGGAATCCATTTGGCATCCTACGTTCTCAGCAAGTATCTGCATATTGGTAACTTGGTTAACAGGGTACAAGCAACTCTTATGCCAGTTAACATGTAAACCTGAGATGCCCTCAAAAATGGTTAGAATGGCCCTCAAGTGTCTCATTTGCATTACTTCAGCTTCACAGAATACCAAGGAGTCATCTACATATAACAGATGTGTGATTTCCATAGTATTTCCCCTGTTAGCATTTGCAGGGAAGCCCCTTTATCCACCCATTCTCACTTGCTAATTTGATCATAGAACTGAAGCCTTTCATTGCTAAGATAAATAGGAAAGGTGACATTGGATCACCTTGCCATAAACCTCTTTGTGATTGGAAGAAACCTTTTGGACTACCGTTGATGATAAGAGAGAATTTCACAGTAGATATACGTGTTTTGATCCAGTTTATCCATTTGTTCCCAAAGCCCATGTCTCTCAGAATTTTTAGAAGGAATGACCAATTGACATGGTCATAGGCCTTTTCAATATCAAGTTTACATAGGACTCCAGCTAGATTCTGTTTCACCCTATTGTCCACCAATTCATTGGCCAACAATGTTGCATCCATGATCTGTCTTCCTTTCAAGAATGCCATTTGGTGTTCATCTACCAATTCTCCCATGACAGTCTTCATTCTTTCTGTAAGGAGTTTGGCTATGATTTTGTATACTCCGCCAATCAGCCTTATTGGTCTAAAGTCCTTCAGTTCTTCTACTCCATATTTCTTGGGGATTAGTGCTATAAAGGTGGCATTGAAAGATTTCTCAAACATTTCATTCTGATGGAAATGTTGAATTGGTTGCATCAGATTCTCTTTCAAGGATGCCCAACAAGCCTTGAAGAAGCTCATGGTGTAGCCATCAGGCCCAAGGGTCTTATCCCCATCTCATTGTTTGATAATCTTTAGCACTTCTTCAGTGAAAGGCCTTTGCGGCCAATCTTGTTCCTCCTTGGAGATTCTTGGACGATTAACATACTCAAGAGAGGGCCTCCACATCTCAGATTCAGTATAGAGTTTCCTGTAGAACTCAATCATATTAACCTTAATAGCTTCTCGATCTTTAACTTCCTCCCCATTGATTATCAATCTATCAATGATATTGTATCTCTTGTGGGTTGTTGCCATTCTCTGAAAAAATCTAGTGTTATTATCTCCCTGTTTTAGCCAGAGAACTCGGGACTGTTGCCTCCATCTAGATTCCTCATTTTTTGCCAAATCCTCCAACTCCACCAGAACTGTTGCCCTCACCAGTAGTTCATCCCCAGATAAAGTTCTGGTGTTTTGTGCTAGATCAATATCAGCTAATTCATTGAGAAGACTGCCTTTCCTGTTGCATAACTCCCCAACACTGATTTGCTCCAATCTTTGAGTTTTTGCTTCAAGATTTTTAGCTTGACACTGAGCTTGTAGTCAGGGCAGCCCTCCACTTCAAATTCGTTCCACCAACTATGGACAAGCCCCTCAAAACCATCAACATTGAGCCACCAATTCTCAAAATTGAAGTATGACTTCCTCTGGTCCCAGTCTCCACATTGCAACATGATAGGGCAGTGGTCAGAAGCCAGGGCATGATCAATTGTTTGATATTCCTGAAGGCTTCCTCCCATTCCATTGAGTACATGAATCTGTCTAGTTTGGAAGCACTATGGTGATTAGCACCCCTGAACCATGTGAAAATCCCTCCATTTAGGTGAGGGTCGTGTAGTTCCATCTCTTCAATCTAGTTGGAAAAGTCAGTCATCACATTTGTGATCCGATTGCATCCTCTCCTTTCTGCCATAACTCTAACTGTGTTGAAGTCTCCACAAGTTACCCATGGTCCTTCGCAAAATTCTTTGACTGCTGCCACCTCTTCCCAACAGTCTAGTTTCTCAATCCTGGTGTGGGAGCATACACACCAGTGAGAAACCAAGTAAATGCACTTTGTACTGCATCAAATCTGTAAGTAATAGAGTATTGGCCAATTTCTACCGTACTCCATGTCCAGATTCTACAGTCACATGATTAGGATTCCACCCCTACTCCCATCTGTTTCTATATATCCACACCTCATCCATCTACTAGGCCACAACTTTTTGGCAATGTTTTCTACCCCATTACTCACCTTTGTTTCTTGGAAACAGTAGATACATGCATTCCATTTCAGCAAAGCACTTTTAACAATATTCCTAGTGGACATCTTGTTAATCCCCCTTACATTCCATGATAGTAGCTTTATCTTCATTTAAAAGCAAGTTAAGAACTCTCCCCTTTGTTCTGGACCCCTCCACATCCTGATTTAGACTGGATTGTAGATTTTTTAGTTCATTTTTCCCAATCCCCCGATGTCTAGGTGTTGTACTTGTACCTTCTATTATCTTGTTCTCCAAAGCAGACTTTCTCTCGTCCAATCTCATCAATAGGGCAAGAGTGTCTTCCCTGAAACCTTCAAAAGCAATTCCATTGGTGGAGCTTAATTCCAAAATGTGGGAATTAATCCAGTTGGATGCTTCAATCTCCTATCCATTAGTTTTTCTAGGGATGTTCGAAGCTACTGGTTCAACATCATGCATTTGCTGGATTTGCATGTTTTGTTTGTCACAACCAACGTCTGCCTCCATCGAACAATCACCTTTCTCCTGCAAAGGCATACCCCTGCTTTCGTCGATCATATTCTGCGAAGCCGTATCTTGGTGAATATCTGATTTTTCCTCTTGTGTCTACTTTGGAGTGGGTCCTTTCTCCATAGAATTTTCGCCTTGTGGAAGCTTAATGAAGAAAATGAAGCAATTGGCACAGTGTAAAGGAAGGACTTCTACCCGTGTTGAAAATATACCATAAAAACTATATTGCATTAAGAAGATTCCTCATGTCAAATAGATATATGCCAATTTAACTTAATAATCTTATAAGATTTACAAAAGGTATGTTTCATTTTACACAGAAATACAGGATTAGTCGCTTAAGCTGTTTGCTATTTTGTAACCTTGACATGACTATTTTCCATTTCACTACCCTTGACATGGAGGAACTATAGACAGAAAGGTTCTATTTTATGCCTACAGCAGCATAGCAATTAACCTCTAACTTACCATTTCCTTGTCTAAGTGACCAAAATTTTCATTACCAAAACAACCATTTACCAATTTCTAGTATCATATCAATTAAACACTCGAATAAGCACCAGTTGAAGGAAATGAGAGAGATCCTAACAAAAATATTATCATAGTTGAAATTACACTATAAAGTGACACCAAAGGCAAAACAAAGGTCGAGGCATCCTTTCGGCAGGAAATGGGTCAGCTGGATATTCTTCAGCAGAGTCATATATTCAGTTCTCGTCAACTGAACACCTATGGTTTCTTTGCAGCTAAAAGGGGTTTTAAACAGGGGATCCAATCTCTATAAAAAAAAAAAATCATTCTAGTGATGGAGAGCTTTAGCAAAATGTTATCTGTGGCATACGAGAATGGTTAGAATAGAGGATTTAGAGTCCAGAACAACAGTTATGACACATTGGTCATGGGTGATGCTGAGGTGGTAGAGCTACAACATCTAAGTTTGATTTTGGTGATCTTTCAAGCTATATCTGGACTCTGTATTAATTGGAATAGAAGTCATGTATATCCCATTAATGGGGTTGCAAACTGTTGCAGCTTTTTTTGAGAATTTGCAAACTGTAGCAAGGTTGGTTGCTTCACACGGATAGTGAGTAAGAAGCTCGTTCACACATGAGAATCTGCAAAAGAGGGGCGCTGTCCTAAGTAGCATATGTTTTCTCTGTGGAAGTCAAACAGAGAGTATATGTCATTTGTTTTTGCCTTGTTATGTTACTGTACAATTGTGGCATTTCTTTATGAATATGAAATGCCAAAACAGATGACCTTTTGAGAGGTTGGTTCAGAAAGGGAGCTAGGAAGAGGAAGTTTTCTTTGGTTGAAAATACTATACCTGCTTACATATGGCATTATGGAGGATTATATGGAACGAGAGAAATAGAAAATGCTTTGAAGATAGTGTCAACTCCATTCACAAGATAAAGTCTAATTGTATATTTGTGTTTGGCTTTTGGTGTGGACTAGAATATGTAAATGAGGGTGAAAAGTGCTACAGGTTTTAGAATCACTAAGGGGATAGCTGAGGCTGAATTTTGTTTTTTTGGTGTTGCCCTGCTGATATATAGAACAGATAAAACAGCAGTCTCTGTGCTGAAATCATTTATAAAATTTACCTTACCTTTTCATAAAATCAAAGATCAAGGCATCATCACAAAAATAAGTCAAGAAAACTAGACTAATAGTACCTGAAGGTGAAACAAATTTTCTGTTGGTAGTTTATCATCAAAGCCCTGAAAAAGCATCCAAAAAAGAAAGAAATAAGAAAATAGGGGAGAAAGACGGTGAGGTATAACAAAATATACATAAATCAAGCAAAAACGAATAAGCACACATACTAAACCATCCATGTCTATTACATCCTCCTTCAACACACCCATCATGATACTGAGTAAATCACCACCATTTGGTGGTCCTGATTCACTTTCCATTTGTTTCTTAGCAATTGTGGCTCTCAACTTTGTTGCCAAATCGTTCTTTCCAGTTTCGGCAATTGCATTGTTTTGAGCAATTTGTGAAGATGATGCAGAGAGAGACACTTCAGCAGCGCGATTCTCCAGGTTCTTCTCCAATGGATGAAACAGGTCATCCAAGGAAGCATCACCAGGGGGGTCACTGAATCTGCTCAGTTCATTTCCTTGCGGAACAACTGATGTCTTCACAGCCTTCACAGTCGCGTACGCAGAATTTTCAGTAAGCGGGGTCAATAATTATAGAAGAAAGACTAAAAATTTAATTATCACATTTTATAAGTAAGAGATATCCATGACCCATTGGTTTAGTTTTAAGCTAGAAGGTCAATCTAAGACAAGGGAGTTAACAAAAATCCAACAAATGATCCGTGCTAATTAAGGTAGTCATATTAGTCTAGCAAAAAGGATAAGAGTAAGCACTTTGTTTTGAGGGAGTGATTTGGAGTTGAGATTCCATCAGAACACCTCCTATTTCTCTATATCTCTGATTCCATATTGAACTATTTTGAACCTCAACTCTGATTATGTTTCTTTTTTACGTCTTTTCGACTACATTAAACGTTACTCAATGTTCTTATGTAATCTATATAACTTGTTGTTATCTCATATTGTATCATTTTCTAACTATTTCTTGCCTAAAATTTTGTGAAAGCTCAGAGGCAGACCCACGTTGAGTGAAGGGGTGTCAAGTGACACCGCTTTCATCAGAAAATTTCACTATATATATATATATAATAAGCATAAAGTGATATCTTGATGAAAGGACACTACTTGACAAGAGATGTCTTTTGGCGCGTTGGTTCAAAACTTAATTTTGTTCTTTTGAGATTGGAGGTTTGAACCTCAACCCAAGCATATTTTTGCAAAATATAACATATAGCTTAAAACTGGTTAACCAATGTTAAGCTATATGTTATATTTTGCAAAAAATATGTTTAAGTTGAGGTTCGAACCTCCAACGTCAAAGAACAAAACTAACCTTTAAACGAACGCGCCATGAGGCATCTCTTATCAAGTAGTGTCATTTAGTTCAATATATCACTTAATGCTTACTATAAATATATATTTAGTAAAATTTTCCGACGAAGTAGTGTCGCCTGACACTCCTTCACTCAACGTGGGTCTGCCTCTAAGCTTCCACAAAATTCCAGGCAAGAAATAGTTCGAAAATGATACAACATGAGATAGCAACAAGTTAAATAGATGACATAAGAACATTAAGTAACGTTTGATGCAGTCGAAAAGACGTACGAGAAAAAAAAATCAGAGTTGAGGTTCAAAATAGAATGAGAGGAATAAGAGGTGTTTTGAAGGAATCTCAACTCCAAATCACTCCCGCTAAACAAAGTGCTTACTCCATATTTTTGCCGGACTAATATGACTATTGTAATTAGCACTGATCAGTTGTTGGATTTTAATAGCTCCCTTGTCTTAGATTGACACAGAAAAGGGATTCATTAGTTCTTTTATTAATGCTTTTTCCTTTCTTGTAACTATGTATCTACTTGATGCTCCTTTCTGAATGAAACATCTAAATTCATCAACAAAAAAAGGTTCAAAATAGTTCAGAGATGATCTCAGGATGAAAAACAATCTACTAAGAGTAACAAGCGTGAGGTGACCGTGCATAATATAGATGAATTATAGAAACAAAAATAAGTGAATACTGCGAAATCAGAGGAAAAATGTTCTTTTTCTGAATAAGAGCTTGTTTGGATTGGCTTAGCTTGGGTGTTTTTAAGCCAAAATAGCTTTTTTAGCAGTTTTGTAGTGTTTGGGTAAAATTTTGAAAAATGCTTACAAGTACTTGATTTTAAGCCAAATTAACAAAAATAACCCAAAAGTCATAAGTTAGAATTTCTAACCTATAAGTCATATGCCAAAAGTCAATCCAATCAGGCTCTAATAAAGAGCCTGTTTGAATTGGCTTTTGTTTTATGACTTATAAACCAAAAACCACAAGTTAGAAATTCTAACTTATGGTTATGGCTTATTTTTATCATTTTAGCATAAAATCAAGTGCTTGTAAGCATTTTTAAAATTTACTCAAATACTCCTAAGTGCTTAAAAGTTATTTTAGCTTAAAAGCACTTCAAAAAAAGTCGATCCAAACAAGCTCTAAGAATCATGAACACAGGCAGGATAGGGACTGAGATATCTCCTTGTATAAACTACTTCTCTTTACACAGGAACTTGGATTAATGTTCAAGTTAGCCACACCCACATTGGTTCCACCAATTAGACTTATAACTGACACATTATAATCATCCCATATGTATAGATCAAACAGAAAACAAAAAGGAGGTCATAATTGGATTAAACATATAACACAAGAGGTGTAAAAGTTATTATATCCAGCTTATGACAGCTAAATATTAAAGAGTTGTTTACTAGTTATTGTAATATGAAAAAGAAGGATTTTGTTCAGTAAGCAGCAAAAAGAAAGTAGGAATTATAAGCATATGCTTTACCCCAAAGAAAAGGCCATTATTATCTTATTTACTTTTACCCGGATCAATCAGAAGTTCAATTCTATGATTCTATCCAAACTACTCATTTTCATGCCTTTTTCTCAAAGTATGGAATTTATTTATATGCAAAGCAGTACATCTCATAAAGAGTATATTTCAAGTAAAAAACATTAGGGCTCCTAGAGATGTTTCTTGGAAATCCTAACAACTACAAAATCAAAAATAGGAATTATAAGCATACACTTTACCTTTCTAGGACTATAATCTGTGTTCTTTTGTCCAGAACTGGATGATGCAGAATATGCATTGACGCCATGTCCTTTTTCTTCAACCTTCCTACCTACAGTGTTTCCACCCCTGGATTCACTAGATTCAAGCTCACCATTTGCAAAAACTTTATCAGGCTCACCCAAGTCTGTTGAACTTTGAAGCGCTGATTCCTTATTCACAGCTAATCCATCAGCATTGTTTTGAATAGGAGACTTCTCATGAATTGCTAAAGTTGGAACTGGATCTGACGTAAATTGATCTTCAATCTTATCAGTTCTTTCTTCTATACGAATACTACTTGAACCATCAACCTCTTCAGACCTGCTAGTCTCCAGGACTTCAGGTGATGCCAATGTTGTGCTAGATTCCTGAATTCAGAGACTATCACTATGTTGCTTAATTGAAATTTTCATCATTTTAAAGAAACGCCAAAGAAAAATACTTTTGCTTTGTCAGAAGAAGAGCTTCCAGCAGCACCCTTGTCATCTTCATTTGATGCCTCTCTGACAGCCGATCCATCTTCTTCTATATTTCTAGAAGATAACAAATGCAAGAAAATATAGCGCACATCAAAAAGTATACCGTCATAACAGACTTTTAAAGGGATCCTAGAGGAAAAGTACTAGACAAATGAAGAGTAGGAGAGTATTACAACCCCCCTTGGCTTTGGTCTAGAGACACAGCCTGTAATATGTGGATTGAGTGAACATCGTGGGTTCAAACCCTGTCGCAGACAAAGAACTGATATTTAAGTGGAGAAGGGTGGAGGGGTGGCCCATTATCCACTGAGTTACGAACTGTCCATCCTGGCCCTCATTATTTCTTGGTAAACAAAAATAACTAGGAGTATATTACAAAATCTACCTTATTGTCCCACTATGACGGAGTGAGGACTGCAAAGCACGCCTTGAATTTTGTATCCAAGGATGTGAAAGTAGTGTCTTAGCATCAGGCCTTTGTCTAGCATCCTGAAACATGCTAGTCCAAAGTCATCAAAAGCTATTGGAGTAGTCAAGAGATAGCTCGCGAAAAGACAAAATCATAAAACCAGGCAAATGGAACAGTTATGATCTCTTTGATGCCATAGATTAAGCGGTGATAAAGGACATAAACACAGTTTAATTCTTGTTCTGCACCATTGTTCACAGAGCTATCACCGGACATCCAGATTAAATAACCGAATTAAATATGCATAGAGCATCAAGATCAAGCATCATTTTACAACAATACCAAACTTCAAGGTATCTAAAAAATATCAAACTTCAAGGGTATCTAAAGCTTCCAGTTTCCATTTAACGAACTGTTTGAATGTATTTCCAACAACATTTAATTTCGTAAAATGCAGTTGAAGATTCTCCTCAGTACTTTACAACTTCACCCATTTTTGCCAAAAAGCGGCATGCCCAATCCTCAGAGCATTACAAATGTAAGAGTAAACAACTTAGGTCATGTCACCTAACTTCTCATATCTACCCAATCTAAATGCACAGTACTCTCCCTTTGCCTCACTTATCTAATAAAATAAAAAATATCAGGTACCAAAACTAAATCGATACAGGAAAAATATACTCTTTACCTTCTTAAAACACTGGCGCAGAAAATCAGTGATAGCAGGAGAAAGGCTATCTGGAATTGGGGGATGATCATCCTGGAACAGACAAGGATTCATTAAATTGTTGAAGATCATCAAATAGCCACTTAACCACTCAATTAGCATTTGATTCAAGCAAGAGGGAAAAAAATATCACCACTACCTAAATCCAAAATATTATCCCCTCATACATAAAGACAAAAAGACATAGCATAACTAAAACTCACCTGCACAATCCGAAACAGAGCAGGCATGGGCTGAAGATCATAGTACGGAGGTAAACAAGTAAGCAGTTCTATAACTGTACAGCCAACACTCCAGATGTCAGATGCAGCACATACTCCTGACATTTCAATCACCTGAAACACTAGATAGCATTAAAGATAGATCTTCCAGGTGCAAGTTTCTGCTACCAATATTATAACTCGCAGAATATTTCACCAAGTCCCATTTCTTCCCTTCTCTTACAAGTGAACTGTCCATTCAAACTCTTTGCTCTTTGGATGGTTTGGTGTTCTTTTCTAGAGGAAGAAAGTTTATTTTCAACAAATCCCAAAATTTTATTTGATTTGACATTTTTGGAAGGTGGCTTCATACATAAGGTAAAATAAATTAAGCTAATGATAAAGTATCTGATGTACGAACTCACGTTCATTTGGGCTCCAATTTCAGATGGAAGATAATATCTCTACTTAATATATGATTTTCCTCACCTTAGCTGATTTTGCTTTTTAAGTAGTTGCAACTTATTACTGCTAAGTTGGGGCTTAGAGGAGCTTGGGAAATGCTTAAGCTTAAATTATGCTCGTTGCATTTTCGTTGATCTTCAATCTTATTGGAGACTAAATAAAAATGATGAGATAACTCCAACAAATTCTTTGTTTTTAACGCCTCCTAATTCCTCCTAGGAATTAGTCACTTCAATAGCCTTCTTTTAGTCTCAAGCCCGCTGAGGTAAGGGCCGACTTAGAACAGAAGATGAATGAGATGAATGTTTGTTGTCCCAACCATTCTTTTAGACCCAAGCCCGCCAAGGAAAGGGTTGACTTGGAACAAAGTTTTTGTATTGTTAATTCCAAGGTGTAGTGCTTCTTCCTGCTAAATTATGTAGTTTGGGTATTTATTGTTGATGATAATAGTGAAATCATGTTAGACAGATGTTCATTAATACTTATGGAACCTGATTGTGTTTGATGATCACACTTGGAAGTTGGATACTCTCAGGTGATCCATTTGCTCTATAGCCGAGCAAAGAATTAGTATGAATTTGTTTTTCCTTCTCAAAAAAAATATCATGCTACTTCTCCACAGGCAGCTGGATGGATGTTTGCTTTATCTACATATTTATCATTAAAGAGCTTTGAGAAGCATAAGAAATCAGGTGCATTCCTATTGGGTACAGTTCTAGTTAGCGTTGTATTACTGGGGATTTGCACGGACATAATTGATGATGTTTTGTTGCCTGCAATGACAGATTGATAATCTAAAACCAACTGTTTTGCCATGTTCTCCTCCGTAGTAAAGGACTATCTAAAAGGTAATGCAAAGAATTTTCCATATTGTTCCTTGCTAAGAAAAGGTTTGTGTAATACTTTTCACATCAAAGGCTGTGACATTTGGTGGGGGGGGGGGGGGGGGGTAATTATTAGCTTTTGTAAGAAAAAAAAATACAAGACA
>JAJONR010016957.1:0-10350 GCA_029582245.1 Solanum etuberosum
TGAAATTGGCTAAAGGTTAAGTAAGACGAACTTATAAAAATTAATTAACAAGCTTCTTAATTTTAACAAAATAAAATAGTTAAATTAATTATAAACCAATTAACTCAAAATGTAGCATATAATTAAGCTAAACTAATTAACAAAATATTTAATTAAAAATAAAATCTTTCTGAGACGATTTTTGAATATTCATAAGATACACTAATTATATACATGATTATATAAAAACATATATATTATTTAAAAATTATAAAAGATAGTGACAAAAACTATTTAAAAATAATTTGCAAACTATTATATTTTTATTTTTATTTTTTATTTTAAAATTTGTTTTATAAAATTAATTATTTTAAATCGTTTGGAATTTAAGAAGCTCGATGATTAATTTATATTGTGAAGGTCCAAAATTGGGTGTCAACATCGAGTTTTATCATATTTGTATAATTTCAGACTTTGTATTACTCAATTATACAAAAACACGCGAATTATACAAACGAGATGCGAATTATACAAATTATTGCCTCTCTCGCTCGCCTCTCTCATCCCTCTTCCAATCTTACCCGCCAGATATACAAATATATATGTATATCAGTTACATATATACAATTATTTTGACAGATATACACATACAATTCACCTCTCTCCACTCTTTGCCCCTCTCGCTCGCCTCTCTCCTCCCTCTCCCAATCTCGCTCGCATCCTTCTCCATATAACATGAATCGTAATTAGCAAACTATGGAGCGTAATTATGCTATTTTTAAGTGGCTATATGAGAAAGTTCCCTTGTCAAACCTTAGTAACGGATTAGAACAATTTGCATTCTAATCAGATCAAAATTAGAATAGCATATAACCACGACTCAGTACTTGATTATATAAGCTCTTATTTTTAAAAAATTATGTTCAATACTAATTAATATTATATTGCTAACTAATTTTTCTTTCTCAAACTACTAAGAAATGATGCTGTTGAAGCCGATGACGATTTATTGGAAATAATTTCACTATTAGAAAACTGTAAATTACTTGTAAATTTTATTTGGGGATTATTTTCACAAAAAATTTCCATGAATTTTCATGCGAAAATATGAAATTCCTAAATTCTAGATTGTTTTATCTGCGGAAAATATTTTCCCAAAAAAATTGGTAAGTAAATTTGGCGTCATTTTTACAAAATTATTACCTGCGGAATTATTTAGGGCAAATAATTTGCAAGTGCATCGAACATGAAACTTGTGGTTGATAGTAAAACACTGATTCGCTCGTTGAGACCTAATTCGATCTTCATAGAGTTCTTGGGAATAATTACTTGGGAATTTATCCAGAAATTTTTTATATGTTGTATTACCTGGGGATTCATGTTCTACAAATTTTGTTTGGGATTTATTTTTTAGGGATTTACTTGGGAGTTTTCTTACTTGAAGAATTACTTGGGGATTTTATTTTTGTTAATTTGCTTTGAGATATTTTGAGGGATTTGGTTGGAACTGTGCACACTTGATTTTTTCAATATAATTTAATTGGATTTTTTTTTTTTGAAATCTAAGGATTTTTTTTAAAATTTGGAGTCCTCGAGAAATATTTTCTTAAAAATAAATTTACCAAAATTAAAAATTATAATAATATAAAAAATGACAATGACACTAGAATAAATTTTATTGTCAAATATTTACTATACTTTTAGATTAAATAAATTATTATACAATAATATCAATCTAATACGGTGTTGGAACATTCCACAAATGCCAAGATCAACATTTTTTAACTAACACATAATTATATTTTAATCTCACCAAAAACCAATGATACCATTTTTTTATTTTGTTTTTTTATTTGAAAGATACAAAGAATTAAAATTATATTGAAAAATAACTATCATAAGTATAATTAATTTTGATTTAATATTATTTAATAGTAAATTGTGTATTATTGAATGAGTTAAAGCACTATTTTAAGTAGAAAAAGATTTGATTATATACCTTATTAATGTGAGTTATTAAGTGATATTTATTTCCCAATGTCTAATTAAGTATTTAAAAATATAATTGTTAAAATATAAATTTAAATTATAAATACCGCACATACATAATAAGATATACTATCAATTATTGATTGTAACTTCCTTCCACATTAAAGTTATAAATATATTATATTTTAAATTATTTATTTATAAGAACTTTGTATGTATAATTTAAATTTTATCTATGTTTAATATGCTTAGTTATGGATATTATCTCATAGAAAATGTAAACATAAAATTTTCATGATATGTTGTGTGGTAGTGACTTATTTTAAATATATAAATAATTTCTATGTTTCATTTTTTAAGAGTTAAATCACATGAACTTTAGCCAATATTTCAAGATATATTTCGTTACCATATTAATATGAGATGACTTTATAGTTCTTTTTGTGTAATTTATAAATATTAAAATTATATTTTAATACTCAATTAATTTAATTAAATTTAGTTTTAAAAATAATCAAATCTGAGAAAAACACTAAAAATTAGTGTAATGACATTAATACTATTTGTACCACATCCATGGAATACACTAAGAATTTGCCATATATAATGTTATGACTTAGATTGTTGTGGGAATGTCGCAATTAGTATAGGTTGGGCATTGGGTAGTGGGTTGGGATTAAGTTGTGCATTTAATTAATATTGGTGAAAAATTGTATTAAATACAAGTAATCAAGAAGAGGTGTGTATGTGGAAAATTGGATTAATATATGTGTATGGGGTTTAATTAATTAGGAGATAATAATTAATATTTGATTACAAGAAATTTCTTAAAAAATTATTAGAATATCTTGATGCGGCTTTACTTACGGAAAAAATATAAGAAAATTCCTATTTTTTAGTAATTTTTGCAAGAAAATTTGCAAGTAATTTACATACTAAATATAAATTCCTAGGTAAATTACTTGGGGATTTTGAAATTCGCAGAAAATAATTACCTACGAAGGTTTTACTATCGGATTCTTTTTGGCAGAAAAATCCGCAGAAAACTAAGTTTCTTGCGAATTTTCGTGTACAATCCCCAGAAAAATCTCCAAGTAATCCACACTTTTCTTGTAGAATTTGTTCATCTTCACAAGATAGAAATAAGGTTTGTGTGCATCTTACTCTTCCCAAGTTTTTTAGTAAGATTACATTGAAAAAGTATCCTTGGTGAGCTGTAAATTAGGACGTTGCTATTGCTAAGGTTATAAGGATGGAGAGCGAAGTCAAAAATTTCGTTAGGAATATTTAAAATTTAATATATATGTTTGAAAAATAATTTTTGACCTATTTATTTCATATAATTTCTTATATATATAATATAATTTTTCGATGAATGATTTCCGACTGGCCATCCTGAACTATATATGACCACGCCACTGGTGGGGGGAGATGAGCTACTAGGTTTTGTGTTAGATAGGAAAATGGGGAAGAGCGAGGGGTATAGGGAAATTAAAGATTTCATGGGCTGGGTCGGGTATGGAGTTTTGGGCCGGGTTTTGAGCTAAGAGGTCCAAACCAAGGTTGATTTTGAGAGTAAGAATTGGTTATATTAGGAGATTGCTTTTTTTTAATATTACAATTGTAGCCATCCATTGAAAACGTAGCCAATTAATTTCAATTAACACCTAGTATTTTTTTTAATATTGATTTGAAGTATAATTATGATGAATTTTTTTTAATTAAAATTAATTGATTGAGGCTCATACAATTTTTCACTTTTGTGAGTCATGCTCAATTGCCTCTTAGCTCGTTGCTCATGACATGCTACAAAACCTTCACTGTGTCAAGGTGGGGGTCAAGCAGGACATAGAAACCGACTCGACATCATATGCAAAAGTATAAATTGCACACTACAAGAGAAGCTAAAAAGCCTTACAACTCTCTCTAGGTAGGAGCCTTTTCTTATTTACTCACAAAGCTCTCTTTACTTAGCACAAATGCATATCTTCCATAACATACATTTTATTTAGAAAACAAAGTCCAAAATTGAAGACAAATATTGTTGTTGTTGTCCCCTTCTTCCTCCTTCACCTCTCTCCCTCTGCTGCTGGCGATGCTCCGGTCCGGTCACAATGTAGGACTCGTCTTGCTTCTGGAATATCTCTTCTACCTCCCTTCCGGACATGTTGAACGACAACTCTTTCGCTTCCCTGTCTATGTTTCTCCATATGTTTTGTTTACCTAGTATTTCAAATCAACCAAGAATTAATGACATAAATTTTACACTACTTGAAAAATAACAACGTAACTATCAGATCGCCTAAAAATAATAATTATATATCTAGCTAGAAATGGAATGTGTCACATTCATGTTACTAAAACATGTTAATTTGTTATAGCAAAATTTGGAACACTCTTAATATTGTAAAATATATACACCATTTGAAAATTAGTAACATGAAAACTGGAAAATGTTAAAGTTGATGGGGATTACAATGTGAGGAATCGAATTCTCATCAACAAGGTGACAGTTCAGATAACCAACCAACTGAACTACTAAGATTTCCCAGAATATGTCAAAGAAGAGAGGAAACTAGGGAGTATATATACCTGCAAGGAAGTTCTTTTTGTTGTTGTGAGCATTGATTCAAAAACCAACTAACCTCAAATTCGAGCCTCCGGTTGCTATAAAGGTAATAGGATGGCCTGCAGGGATTACCAAAACATCGATTACCGCGGACTTTCTGGTAATGGATTCTTGCTCTCTTCTTTTTCCACAAGACCCTTGGCCTCGGCCTTGTCTACCAAGATGAGGACATGCCATTTCAAACCGAGCATTTCCTTCTACAACCATAACCAACCTTGTAGACCTTGTGTTGTAGTATGGTAGTACCATTCCACCCTGGAGTTTAACTTATGTACAACGACAATATAAATTTATTAGCAAATACGCTTACTTGGTTGATGTTCATGAAGGCAGCAGAAGTATCCAAGTTCCTCAACTGCTCAAATCATTCTGGAGATGCTTCAAAGAACTGTCCAAATTTGTTTTCGAATAACGGGTGTTCCTTCAGCAGATTGAAAGGTCCTAGTGTTTTACCTTTAGTTTGCTCAGTGGAGCGCGAGGCGTGTTCACTTATAGCTCTAATTTGCTCTTCACTAGCTTTGATTACTATCATCCCCTGCTTTTGTAGTTCGAATAGCCTCTCTAACCTGTCCCTTGGGGTCTGATAAAAAAACACTGAGCATTGTAATTGTACTTGTAACTAAATATAAAAAAGACCAAATGTTAAGCAGTCTCCAGGATATCGCTGCTGAATGCTCTGTAGAAGGATTCAGGATTTTCAACTCCCGCACTAAAGTATTCCTGAATTCAGAGATAGACATTTTAGCATCGAAAACTATATATACCCAATATAATCTCACAAAGTAGGATCAGAACAACTTCTTATACTATCATGATTATGAGTGACGGAGCCAGAAATTTCACAAAGGTGTTCTTAAGTACATTCTTTTTTTTGGACAAATATGACTATATATATATATATATGAGTGTACCTCTTCTTAAAAAGTGAAAAAAGACATTACCCCTACCTCTACCTTGGAGATAGAGAAGTTGTTTACAAAGTTAACTTCTTGTACTACGTACTTTTGTAATTTGATTTTACGAAAATTAAACATAGTACTATTTACATGCAATTGGCCTGGAGCATTGCTGGACTTGGCCAGCCCATAAAGAAAGAACTTCTCCTTTTTATCTCTATTGATCAAGTAGATAATCGAACCAGCGGGCACCCTGAATACATCCCCGTTCTCTAAGTTGAAGGAGTTCTTGTCATCTTGTTCCGCTATACTAATTGTGCCTTGTCCTGTGAAAAGTTGAAATTTACTTTAATTAATTACCATTTCACTTTGTAATTTTAGTTACGATGATGGAGATGATTAAATTACCTCTAACAACAACAAATATGATTTCACCATCAAAGTAGTGAGGCACCAGGAAAGTCTGAGGCTCCAATTCAAGGACAGCAACACGGATTTTTTCTATTCCTTGTAGAAGTTGTGATCTTTGAGTGAATTTCTTGAGGATTCGGAAATCACCATGACTAGCTCTGAATGGAGACTTGAACCTTTGAGACTCGAATAAGTAGGGATTATTCGATTCTTCTTGTTCTCCTTGTTGTTGTCTCTCACAACATTGTTGGCACTCTCGGACTTTTTCCTGAGGGTCTTGACCCTGAGGTTTTTGGTCATCGCATTGAGATGCGATGACCAAAGAGAGGATCACGAAGAAGATAAATAAAGGTTTTGGTTTAGTGAAAATCGCCATAGTGAGTGAAAAGTTGTAGTGATGAGAAGTTTAGAAGATGAAGAGAAGTTTGTAGTGAAGGAAAATGTGCATTATATGCATGCATGCAAATTGAGGTATATGGATGAAATTCCAAGATAATTCGCAGTCGTTACTATCTTTTATAGTCTCTGTCTTTTGGGTGAGAATTCTGTTGCGAATACTTTATACGCATTGGGTAAATTCCTTACTGTGTAATCAGAGGTGGACCCACCCTATAAGGTGGGGTGCACCTTCACCCATCAACTTCAGAAAAAATCATGTATATAAATGTATGTCTATCTTGAGAAACTGACAGAAATTATGATATAATTAATTAACTGTGCACTCATGAAGAGTATAGGTTTGTCATTGTGTTGCTGGTACAAGCTAGACGAACCACCCATGAGACCTGGGTTCAAATCTAGCTACAATGTTATTTTATTGTTTTTACTTTTTAAGTTTATCTTAGACCTCATATTTGACCTAAGTTAATATTGGTGCACCCGAAGTCTTCAAATCGTTCACCTCTATGTGTAATAGCTTGCAAATCACATAGAAGATGTAAATCGCATTAGACAAACCCTATGAGACAAGCTCGACTCACAAGGTATTGAGATTAATTTTTTTTTGGATAAATTAAGGCATGGAGTAGCCTTACTTATCGATGATTAGATTAAGTACATTTTAAAAAATAAAATTCAGGGACTATTTGGTACGCACAATAGAATAGATAAATATATTTGTAAAGGTAAAATATCATATAAATTAATTAGCAATCTCATTTTTTCTTATATAAAATAACTAGTTTCACTATTTCGGTACAAATAATAAAATGAAGTATTATGAAAGTAATTAATATTTATAACCAAACATAGAAAATGATCTCATAATTTATCTTAAAACGTATACAAAGTTTCTTCTTTGTTATATCAAGAGTGTGTAAAATTATATATATATATATATAATAACTAATATTTAACACTTCTACCTCATATAATTTTTTGATAAAAAATATTTATTGAATCATCCTTGTTGAGCTAGTGACAAGTGAAGTACATATTAATTAATGAGGCAAAAGATCAATTTGTTTTCATAAATCAATGAGACAAAAATTTACATAAAAGTTATGCCTTTGCTAAAATACAAAGTGGACACGTGATTAAGAAAACACTTGGCAACGAAGACGCATGCAAAACGACGAAGATTTGCCTCTGCGTTATAGTTTAATTAATTAACTATATACCATAGCATATATACAAAATGACACAATTTACCACATCCCACTATGCCACAGGCAAAAGAAAAAGACATTAAAGCTGATGCAATGTAATTGCTTGTAACAAATTTTAAAATGATAGAAAATAAACTATAAATATAAATAAAATAGAAAGAAACGTGATTTTATTGACAAATAATATAGATATAATTCTATTTCTTTCTTGATTCTTCTCTTATGAAGAACCATTATTTGAGGGTCGTTAGTGTATATTTCTCAAACTGAAATGATTTGAATTTGATCTCTTAATGAATATTTATGAATTTGTGGAATATTCGAGATACCTCTTAAAGAAAATATAGTACTCTTTATATAGTCATGAACTATGATTTGGAATTGAATAGTCTCTAAGAATCCTAATTGAAATTGAACATACCTTTAGAATCCCAATTCAAATTAAACAAATCTTGTAGAGTCCCATAAAATTTCAATATCAACCGTAATAATTAATTATAGTATGCATGTGCTGAGAAATTTTATAGGTGTATGTGTTGTTTTGTAGTGAACAATTTTACAATACACATTTTATTTTTATTTTTTAAAAATATCTTCTTAACAAAAATAAGTTTACGATGTACTATTTGTTTATATGATCATCAATTATTCAAATTTATTGATTTGACTAGTTTAAATTTATACTATATAAGGTCTATTACAAGAAAATCATTCTCCTTCATCAATTAGAACTTTTTTCGAATTGTATATATTAAGCTCATCAATTTTGAAAATGCATATAATACGTAATATACATTCCACATGGAGCTGGATGTGTCAACCAAGAAAATGTTTATAAGTAATTACATATTAAATAAGTAGAAATACACGTGTATATAGATTTAAACAATGTTGAATAATCATATACATTTTTATAAATAACAAAAAAATTCGATTGAAGTAACCTAACCTGCCTCTATCTAAAATTGTTCTAGATCATATATGTCGTCTTTTGATGAGATACAATTTTGTTCTAATCCAAATCCTCAAGGATACAATGTAAACTCAATAAACATTACCCCGACATCTAATAATAAGTAACGAGGAGAAAAAGAAATTTTTGTGCCTAAAATATAAATTTTGTTTACATTAACCAGGCTAAAAGTTAAATAGATGTAAGCTAATTAATTGGCTTGAACAGAAACTCAATATGGGCCGGTACTCTGTCATGGCTTCCCTTTAAAATAGAGAAATGAGTTGGGCCAAAGTTGGGCTGCTTATAAATTGGGCTTCTGAATATCAGATGGAGTAACTGATACCTAAAAAACCTAGGCCCAATTATGTTCAAAACAAGGCCTTTTACGGGTCAAGCCCATTGAACGGTTCGACTGCTACTCTGGCAAAATTTCACAGGCGAGGTGCATAAATATTCGTTTTTTGGATCGCCATTTACTTTATATCTAATGTTTTTTTTTTAATTATAGAATATATGTTTATTTGCTTCGGGCACAATTTCAGATGTAGGTGATTGAAGTTGAAATTTATATCTGACTTTGGACATTTTTGTCTGAAGTATGACTTTGTTGAAGGTCAAATATCAAACATTTTTACCTGAAGTTTGTTATGACTTGTCAAAGCTAACTTCAAACCTTTTAAGTATTTAAATTTAGATATAAATACTCAAACAAACGATATCGTTATAAAAAAGTTTCAGGATAACTTAAATAATTCATTTCACCAAATGGGCACAAAGCATGCATGTCACCGCCTTGTGCTAGTGAATGAGAGTGCCACAGAGACAAGAGATACAAGAAGTGTCTCCCATATATCTCTTTCTTTTTTCCCTTCCATCACATCAATAATAATTTTGTAGTAATTGAGAAGACCCCTAGCTAGTTGCACCTATATATATATATATATTATAGGGTTTTGTCCTGATTTTCTTTCCTTATTTGAATTTTATTTTTTTCCTTAAAAAAAATCAAAGTATTACAATAAATGCCTGAACATTTTTCTGAAAGGAAAATATAATTTTCTTTCATATTTGGTTTATTCTTTCCTTAGAGGAAAAATTTGGAGATCTATAAATTTAAGATCCTTATTCTCATAGCATAACACAATAGAATCCACAATGTAGTCGTCTAGAGACTTTTGTTTATGGGGAGATTTATTCTCTCAACAGTTTTAGTATTTTCTTTTATATTAGTTTTTCATATAATAATATTATGTTTTTAGTATAAGTTTTTGTCATCTAATTTATTATCATATGATTTGCATTGTAAGCTTCCGCATGACGCCCTAATCACTTTTGAACCCAACAATATATTGCCACTTGACATATATATGAAAGTGTGAGGGTCTTTCGGAAATAGTTTTTCGACGTGCACGAGATAGTGGTAGTATACACTCTATCCTTCCCAAACCTCACTTTATGGAATATCATTGTGTATGTTGTTGTTGTGTAATATAGGTATAATAGTTAACATGTCATTTAACTTGGTCTCAACTGGTATTTATGCCCTTAAACTTTAAGTTTACACAAATAAACACTTAAAGTTGTATGAAGTTAAACAAGTAGATACATGCGTCCTACATGACATAATACATATAAGGTGCCACATGAGACGCGAATTGCCAAATAGGACGCCACATAAGACGCACATATCTACCTATTCAATTTTATACAAGTTTAAGCGTCTACTTGTGCACACTCAAAGTTGGAGGACATAGATCATTCCAGCTGAGACCAAGTTAAAAGACACATTTATGTGTTATGCATATACATAACATATACAATCAAAATGTATAATTATATATATATATATATATATATATATATATATATATATATATTTCAATT
>JAJONR010016969.1:0-10444 GCA_029582245.1 Solanum etuberosum
CCCCCCCCCCCCCCCCCCCCCCCCCCCCCCCCCCCCCCCCCCCCCCCCCCCCCCCCCCCCAGACCATTTTCTCATTATTATTATTTTTAAATAAGATAAGATGCAAATCACAAATGCATACATTACAAATTACTCCATGAGAATACGGATAATTTCAGAGACTTTTCTCCAGGTTTGGCTCTATAACACTCACCTCCCATGTGGTTTACAATATTACGCTTACCTCCCAAATTTTTATTTTATTTTTGTAAATATTCTTTAAATCTATTTAAAATAAAAATAAATATAAATTAATTACAATTTAACAAATTTGTCCTTCTTTATATAAATTTCTTCATATTAATGCATATTATTAAAAAGATAGTGCAATATTTTTTGTTCAAACGAGCTAAGTGTGAGTTTGGAATCTTTTATTTGCTCCGCATACAAGGTAGTCAGAGTCTGTCAGTTTTATTAGACATACAATAAAACCTCACTAAATTAATACTCGATTAATTAATAACTTCTCTAAGATAATATTTTCCTCCGGTCCCGACATGGGTTAATGGAAAAAATCACTTATTTCGATAAGATAATAAGATAATATATTTTCAGAAGACCCCTATATAAATATATGGTCCTTTTAATATTATAAATTAATAATTCTTTTAAAGTACAAATATATCTAAGACAATTTAGTGAAATATGATTCTATTATGTTATGTTGTTTTGTTAAAATTTAAATCTAATTGAAGTTCATCTCTAACTTTTCTTATTGCATCCAAAAGCTTCGGTGTTGTCTTTTCCAACTTCACCATAAAATTGTGAAGAGTTCTAAACGCGATAAGTGTTTCCTTACCCGTAATTGGTTCCAAATGTATTGTATCATCTTCAACTTTATCATCAACATTATTTTTTTCAATGATATTCACAATTTTTTCTAAGCTCTAGACCTTTGAACATGTATCATTTTCGCCCATCCAACAAGTTATTAACATCCATCTTATTGCGGTAAACGGGATCTTTAATCATGACCTGAAGTTCATGAATGATGTTTTCACAAGTGGGTCATTTAATAAATTCTTAGAGATTTCATCCCCGAACGAAATTTAAGATGTCAAAAAACTCTTTAAATTAATAAATATTAATTTATCGATTAAATAATACCTCTACAAAATAATAATATTTTATTGTCCCACATATATTAATTTAGTGAGGTTTTACTGTACATGATAATCTTTAACTACACAAAAATTGTGAGAAGAACTAGTAAGAATTGTGTTTGCCATCCAATTCTTGACGTTTGACGAGATTACTCAATTGCTCTATAAATGGAGGATCAATAAGTGACTTTACTTCAACATATTTAATCAATGTGAATAAACATTTACACCCTCAACTTTGTTTAAAAATCAAACTCGGTCCTTAATTTTGAATAATAGATTGAAGACGAACGATAAAAAATTCAAGTAGTTAGGGATGTCAAAAATATTAAACTGGAGAATTAAATCTGCATCAGTCTTGGTGAATGATCATATCATCATCATATCATATCATCATATCATATCATCATCATATCATATCATATTATACTAAAAGTGGGAAGCCTCAAAGTTAAAAGTTGGATAACGCTTTTACCCCTGCTATAAATTAACATCATATTATTTAATTAATTAAATATTAAATCGTACTATTTTAATTATATAAATGTGTAATGACTTTTTGACTTCATTGAATTAATTTTTATTTAAATATCTAATTTAATAATAGTATTTATCATGTGTAGTCTATATCTATGTAGTAATAATAATTATATTTAGCTTAAATCAATAATTCCAAAAATCTCTACCTATATTACTCAACTCTTCCTCTTTCCCATAACTTTTTCCATAATTATAATTTATGTAGCTAAAGTATTGTTTTTTAAATGAATAAAGAAATTTAATATTTTAGAGGTGTGCAAAACTGCAAAATTCTTCTGCAGGTACGTTTTTACAAGGTTGTTAGCTTTAATTTATTTTAGATAAAAAAAAAATTATCCTTCATTATTTATTATTTATTTTCCTTATTTGATTTAAATATTCTCCTTCATGACTCATAGCTAATTACATATTCAAGTTACTCTTAATATCCATAACTCTCATATTTTTCATATTCATAACCTCCAGGCTCCAAATATTTAATTTTAAACATTAAGATGTCTTTTGGTATTCCTTTATTTTTATTTCTATAAATACATCTTTCTTGTTTCACGAGACCACTACCAAGATTATCCTTTTCATCCATAGTTAAAGTATTGAAACATTTATATCACTATTATACTATTTGATTCATGTTTAATTTAACTCGATGAAGAAGGCTCTTGAATTTTGATTGGTTATGGGAGAAGGTGTGCACAAGAACTCAAAAAATTATGTGTTGTTTCTATATTTCTTTTTCCATCTATATTGTTATGATTAAAGAATGTGTATGTTGAATTTTTTCTTTTTGTGTGTTCTCTTTTTATTAGACTTCTTTTTTTAAATTTTTTTTTTTGAATTTTTGATAGTCGTATCTCTATTTGACCTCAAATTAGCCATTTATGACTTTATTGGAAGTTTGTTAATTACTAACCAAGATTCAGAATTTACAGTTGGTTGCTTAAGAGAAATTAATTTTAAATATTTAAATACATTCCTTATTTGGTATTTCTTGACATACTCTTAAAGATTTATTTGTAATTATTGCATTTTATACTCATTACATGCCTATTTTCATAGAATTATAATCGTAATAAAAAATTCACATAGGACACACGTGCAAAGTCCAGACATTAGTATAGAAGAAAAGAAGCAAAGGAGCACACAAGTTCTATCCCAAGTTTAGTAATACTGGCTAAAATTTAAATATAACTTAAATAATAGGATGGAAATTTTCTATGGAGGCCCAAATGGATCAATTGTATAATTATCATTACATATTTTCAAGGAAACATATATTGTAAAAACTAATTGAAACACTTAAAAACAGTGCACTGCAATTTACATGTGTTAAAAGCATCGAAGCTCTACGAGATACCTCAACAAGTGGTACCTTCACTGTCTCCCTATTCCGTAAAGGTATCTTATCCCAGCTGCAAACATTGTTCGCAAAACATTCAAAAAAAAAAGGAAAAAATTGTACATATAGAATATATTTGACAAGACGAGTGGGGCTTGCTTAGTTGATGAAACACCTCCACCCCTAACAAATTATATTGGTCGAGGGTTCAAGTCATGTTGTAGCAATGGGGAAGTACAGCTTAGCAAGCCTCATTCGTTTTGCCAAAAAGAATTATGCCATGAGTACACAAAACATTATATAAGATGAATTTGTGCGACTTCAAGATTCAGTTTATCGAACATGTGAAACTGTACAACATTTGAACATACTTAAAGAAGTACATTATGGAGAAACAAAGTGTTACTGCAGATTGCCTCTTACATTTACACAAACTGAAAAGTAACGTTAGGACGTCATGGCAAGAAGCCAAGAGAAATGACGGTTTTATTTGCTTTACCCTACAATCAACAGTAAAATTCATAATCAGCCTTACTAATCTAGAGGATTATTACAAAAGTGGCTAACAAGTTATGAATGGAAGTAGAATTGAAAGGAACAAGCTAATTACTAAACGCGTGAAAGGCAGACAGTAGAAAGCTAGCACTACTCTGAATTTTTACTTACAACTTCTCAATTCAATCAACCAACAACATACTTTGTGTAATCCCACAACTGGGGTCTCGGGAGAGTAGTGTGTACATAAACCTAACCCCTACCTTGGGAGGTAAAGAGGTTGTTTCTGATAGACGTCCAGCTCAAGTAAAGCATTATAAAGCAGTTTGGAAAAAAGAAAATAACGGGAGTGAAAAAAATCAAGAACAAATACTAAAAAAAGCATGACAAAGTCGTTTATAACTTAAATTGGTTTATTTTTTGCTTCGATCATTTCTAATATAACAAGAATGTTGTTGAAAACCAATTCAGGCCTCATTTCTCTTATTAAAGGACTAAATCCCACCTATACGTTGATGATGATTTATCTTGTAAACTTCAGTTAAGGCTAAAAAGGGTCGAACTTGAGTTACTTCTGATTTAGAAATACAGAAGTGCTTGATTTTCAAATTTTACAATCACTAGGTGTGAAGGGGTGGAGACTAAATTGTTTTTTGTTATTTTCTTTATTATCATATTGCAGTGAGAAATTCTGCAGCCGAAGCACGTAAAAAATGTTTAATTCTTGCTCTTATTCAGCATGATCAATTGAAGGCACTTGTTTAATTAAAGTGCAACATTTTTCTACTACTAAGCATACCCCTCTGCACGCATAAGCGGATCTTCAAATGTTGCATTTGGAGCATATATCTCAAAATCTTGTGCCTTGACGCGCGATGCATATCTCAATTTTATTTGCAGAAAGTTTTAGAGCATTTAAATTTACGAAATTATTATTTTAAAATAACTTATTCCTCAATCAAACTAGCTAGTGCATACAGTCAAATTTGACCTCAACCACACATCTAAAACATCTTTAAATTTGTATCAATTGAACATTTAAATTTACGAAACAAAGATGGAATTTTAACATACCTTATAAGGAGTAGATTCGAAGTTGAAGCTCATAATTTCCCAAGCTTTGTTGCTCTTGTTGAATTTTCTTTGCACTTGTCTCTACAGCATAGCCGCAAAATTTTATTTTGATCAATTTTAGTGTCATTATATCTCCAATACTTTCGGGAATCTCCTCCAGTTCATACAACCAATACAGTAATAGTTTCTCAAGCATCGGAAAATTATCACTACCAGCTGCTTCCCACCTTTCCAGATCATAACATCCATACAGTTGTAGATATTTTAATTTGTGAAACACAACATCTTCATCTAGTTTCCAATTTGTTCAAGAAAATGCACCCTCCCCCTTGAGCACCTCAAGATTAGGTAAATTAGCCAGCAAATTCACAACTTCCCATGGTATATAAGTACCTGATAATATCAATTTCTTGATATTACGACTTAATTTCTTGATTTTATCTCCAGAGAAAATGTTCAGGTCAATGCTCTCCAGCTTTACGAGTAGCGTCTCCAGCTCCTCTAGAAGAATTAGAGAATCCAAAATATCATGGAACTTAGATAAATCTGTGATCTTTAGCTTTTTTAGATTGGGAGTTCTTCTTATGATTTCCGCAACAAAAGGAGAGTTACGGAGACAAAATGATTGCAAGTTATTGAGAAACAAAGGTTGCTCTCCAATACTATCATTTTCTGCCTCAAGAGGATTAGATATATATAGTGGTGAATCAATATCCACATGTCTTATCTCTGACATTCTCCAAATATCTACTTGTTGTTCCAACTCTGTATCTCCACCACTTTTAAGAATTATGGTCTGTCGATTTCTCAATTTGGCTAGTGAAACAGCTTCCTCAATTCTTGCAGAAACATATCTCAAATGTACAAGCTCAGGTACACAAGAGAAATCGTACCAAACTGATAATACGTTCAACACCTTAAGCAACTTGAACTCTGAAACAATGGAACAAATCCCTTCTGGAAAATTGGGGTAATTCAAAAATTGCATTGAAACAAAGGTACGAGTTATACTTGTTATACCATTGCTATTCATTGGAGGATAAACTTGCTTCTCTTCATGTTTATGCAGACCGATCACTCGCCTCTGATCATCTATGACTTGTAATAAGGACACGAGGACATTCCCGTTCATGACATGCACAACATTTTCAGTATGAGTTTCACTTAGGCATTGTTGACGAAGAATATCGTGAATTTTGCAAGTTTTCATCCTTCCATTAGCCCTTTGTGTACCCGTCAAAATTAGACTTCTATCAATTAACTCTTCTAGATACTCTTCTTGCCACCCGTCAAAATGTGCTTCCCTATTTCTTCTAGAAGAGGAGGATAGTAATCTTTTTTGAATAATTTTTCGGTGAATAGATTCCAACTATCTTCTAGACTTAGAAAAGACTTACTATGAGGCGGAAAATCAGGACAACTGACATAATCAGCAACATACTTGAGCCGAGTGGTTAATAGAATTCTGCTTTTATTGTCATCATTTGGAAATATTCTTTGCATTTGGTCCCAAGCCTCAGTACTCCAAATAACATCTATGACAATTAGAAATCTCCTACCCTTGAGACCTCTATACATAATCTCCATTAGTTGATCATCGCTCGTTTCTTGATTGCTTTCGGTAATTGAAGAGGCAACTTCAAGTAGCATTTGTCTCTGATTGTATTCTTCGGAGATAGTGACCCATGCATGTTTATCAAATCGAGACCGAATATATGAATCATCATAAACTTTTCTGATAAGAGTTTTCTTACCTATACCGCTCATACCAAAAATTGGTATGACAGTTAACTTGTATGTTTGGATAGTGAGGCGATCAAGTATGATGTTGAAGTCATCCTCCATCCCAACAATAGTATTTCCCTTAATTGTACTTTTTTCTGGTGAGTAGGTAGTTGCTGCTAATTTTGTAGATCAGCTTCCATGCTTGTTAAACTCGATCAGCATCACCTCTTTCCTGAGAGAATCAACATCTTTTTCCACTTTTACCAATTCTTCCTCGAAGAATTTACAAGCCCCTTCTCTATTCTCTGTGCAATCTGCTAAAATGATGTTTCTTAGACTTGAATCAACTCTATCTTCTGCTTTGTATACAACATTTTTTATCCTCTTTTCGATAACCTTGAAATCAAAACTCGATAAATTAATTATTATTATTATTAAAAAAAAATTATAAGATGAGTAAGAAATAGATAATTATACTATACTAGTGAACTATATACCTTAATAGTTTCAATATCCTTTGTAGTATCGTCAAGGAAATCTTGCAGAGCAGAAAGATTTTGATAGAGAGATTGAACATGTTGTTGTGTACAGCTTCGACAAACGAAAGATTGATTAGTTTTCAAGAGTTGGTTGAATGTATACATAAGTGAAGAAAGAGCAGCATAAGCCATTTCTCTTAACAAATTATTGCAGTTTGCTGGTATAACAAAAAGATAAGAGCCTTGCAGATTAAATGTCTCTTTTTTGTTACTATTAGGCTGAGGTTTTGTGCAATCAATAATAACAATGGAGGGGCCATTAATTTTATGTAAAGGAGTCGAATATACCATGTACTATAGGAAATCATTTAATTATATTATACGTTATATTTTTGATCTAAATATACCCGTCACAGTATATTTTTGGTCTGAATATAACTTTCTCATTAAACTATTGATTCCAACTTGTTAGACTATATACACTAGCAAATCACTATATAATATGCTTTACTTATTTTTTATATCATGATAAATACAACACGTATTAGTGTATGAAATTGGTATATAATATGATATCCAAACTGATTTACTTACCATTTGGTCATGTAAGATGAAATCATATGAGATGATGTTGAAGTTTTATTTGGACATGTAATTTGGATTTTTAAGTTGTATTGTTTGCTCATAAATAAAAATTCTATAAGTTGTGAAAATTATCAAAATTATCCCAATTTTTAATATAATCTTACCAAATAAGTAAAAGTTCATTACAAAAGCATAAGACACTTTCACAGAGCTATTCTAAAAAATATACAACATTTATTGATCGAACTTTAGTTCAATAAAAATGTAAAATTGAGCATGAGTTGTAGTGTGTCACTATTTAATAAAATTGAACATGATCAATACCATTAGTAACTATATCATCATGTTCATATTCCGTGAATATGTCATCACTCCCTTGGTATTCTTGCAGAAAATTATGTAGATATAAAATAACATTTTGTTTACAAAATATAAACTTGTGGATCTATTTTTATATTTTAAAAAAGTGAAATCATGAAATGAAATTTTCAATCAAGCTTTTTAGAGATTTTGAGATTTATCTCAAGATTTGAAATTATGAGTAAAATCATATGTCTAAATGTTGATTTCATCTTAATATTTTAATTCATGAGATGAAATTGAATGTCTAATTACCTAATTATGGTGTGTAAAACTATTGATTGACTAAGTCAAAGTGAGACAAAAGAAATGAAAATTAAAGACATGATATGTCAAGTTGTCTAACTAAAGTACATAAATTTCTATGAAAATAAAGACACTCAAGACTTTTCAAACACTGATCATTCAATGTTCCCAAATGTGTCAGATTTCTTATTCATATACATTCGATTCCAACTTGTTAGAGACATCGAATAATTTACTTCCAATAATGAAGACATCGAATATAATAAATTTTCAGCAAATTTTTTTTGAAATTTATATTATCCTAAAAGTCAAGACATGACGTATATGAAATAAATCTTTACTATAATTTTTTTGTGGAATTTATATCATTATATTTTGGACATGTGCTTCACACGTGTGTCCTATATAAATTTTAGTGAATACATTAGAATGACTAAAATTTTATGGAAATTTATATGTAATGAGTAATAAAATGCAATGATTACAAATAAATCTTTAAAAATATAACGATACACACGTTTTTTAGATGGTTAAACTTCTTTTCTTTTTTAAAAATTAAAAGTCTCCATTGATCATTGATGTACAATAAGGTTACAATTTGAGTTTGACATCCCAAACTTTGTACGTAATCATTGTGATTGGACTACTAGTCTATGTCCTAGACAAAAAATTGGTGAAGAAAGTATGTTCAGGAAGGGTTGTATATAATATTGGGAGGTTTAGTAGATTTTGTTTGAAATGAGGGGAAGTTCCATTTGCCCATATTTACTAATCCCTTAATATGTTTAGGGAGATCAGAAAAGATATTAAAGCCCTTGATTCCATCAGTTCTGTGACTTAATGTAGCAAGGTTGTCTGCTGGCCTGTTAGCTTCCCTGAAGCAATGATTGATGTTAAAGCTATGGTCTTTGGTCATCTTCTGGATCTCCTCAATTTGCTTGAGAATCTTCCATGTTTCCATTCCCGTTTAAAGCATTTTGATAAAAGCATCCAATCTATCTCTCCAATAGCCATGTCAAAACCATTTCCAATACACTATTTGAGTCCAAAAAGCATGACTTCAACTTCAGCTATGTTGCTAGTTCCATCTCCTAAGGAAATCGAGTGAGCAAAAATGAAGTTCCCTTTTTGATCTCTAATTATGCCTCCTCCTCCGCAATCTCTATTTAAGCAACTACCATCGCTATTGAGCTTGACCTTGAAAGCATGTGGTTAGATTCATACTACATAAGTTATTGTGGTATGTTGAATAGTGGCATCACAAGCTTGGCATAGGCTACTCCACGTATTACCAATCTAGCCTTGTTGAAGTGTTTCCTTGCTATCGCCAAAATAAAATTAATGATGTTAGAACTAGTTCTATATATTGAGGGTCTGATCCCCTCAAATTTGTTACTACACATGGACTTTCATATCTCCCAAAAAAATGATAGGAGGGAGATTCCTCATAATGTAGATTGTGATGGGTTTTTGGACTTGTTGTTCCACCAACTAAGAATCATCATCTTGAGGTTGTTCTGTCCATACCCATTGCCCAGAGGTCCAAAAAACTTCCTCCAGATCATTTTGGCACGGTCACTTAAGCAGAAGAGATGATTGACGTCTTCCAGCTTAGTGATAATGGGTGTGTTGTTGCAACAGCAGCATTGAAAAGTCAATGAGATGCCTAGTCTAGCCACTCTATAATCTGTTGACAGCTTATTATCAAGGGCCCTCCAAGTAAGAAATGACATCTTGGAAGGAACATCTTTGGTCCAAAGATTATTGCAGATTATGTTATCCTCTTTTTTTTGTCGTATGGATTTCCAAGTTGAGGTGACAGTAAAGTTCCCTGAGAGAGATTCCAGATAGCCTTGTCTTCAATGTATTCATTGTTATCCATGTTCATGGAAGTTATTTTATTTTTTAAGTCTTCCATCGTGTAACACTCCAGAAATTTTTTGAGCTAAGACTCGAACCATCCTTCGTTGTGAGTAGGATTTTATCGAGGAATTTAAAAAAATTTAAGTGTTAAGGTCACTAGATATAGTACCTTAAGTTCCAAAAAGAACTAAATTGGAAATAGCAAAATCTGAAATTTTGCAAGTTATGCTTAAGTTATAAGTTTTGGGTCAACTTCAAATGATTATAACTCTCAGTACATTATGAGTTAGGTGGGCTACAAGATAGCTAATGAAAGGTCTTTGAATTATCTTTCCAACTCCACCGAGTTTGCTAAGTTTCGAGGTCGGATGAGTGAGTTATGCCGTTTTGAAGTCAGGTTTTCCAGTTAAGGAAAGTTACCCGAAAATAGTAAGGGGTACTTTGGTCTTTTCCTTACCAAATCAGATTTAATTCATTTTCAGTAAGATTTTAAGGGTCTAATCCTATTTGGTTCAGTTTTATAATCCTAATATACGCCTAGGGTTTTAGTTGAGAGTTCAAGAAGAGAAAAGAGGAAAGAATCAAGGCGTTCGTCGAGG
>JAJONR010016976.1:0-10806 GCA_029582245.1 Solanum etuberosum
ATAATGAAACTTGAATTGCTGATTATCAGTGGGCTCCGCTCAAGGCACTCCCATCATGACTCCATGCCAATCTGATTGCTTGTTGTAGAATGTTTATGGGACCAGGTGCCTCTTACGAGCTGATATCATTTGGATCATTGCACTTCTTTGTTATGAACTTATGTTGCTTGGACTCTCCGAAAATACTGGCACACCTGTGTTGGATCCTTAAAAATGCACTACTTTTGGGGATCCGACACGCACCTATCAATATTTTTGAAGAGTCTGAACAACATTGATGATAACAATAATGTCCTTTTGGCAATCATCTATATATACATTAAAACTAGGCATAGAATAGGTGATGTGACACCTCTCTATCACCAACAATTACATTTTTCTTCTTTTTGACTTTTCTCTCCCCCCTTTCCCTTATTTTCTAATTAATCATTGACTACCATTTTTATTGAGAATCAATACAGATTAATCAATTAATTCTATATCAGGTACATGTGTTTTTAATTATTTTCCACATAAGTTTCAAACATAGTTTATTTCTCTCCTTATTTAAAGCTTTTACATAAAGTTTCAGTTATAAAATTATTTTTCACCCCATTTTCAGAAATAGGTAAATTCTAAGCATGAGGTAGATAGACCAAGGCCCTTTTTTTGTACTCACTAAGGATTTTTTTTTATCTTGTACTCCTATTGAAACAACAAACTTTATTATATCAATAACTCTTTCTTCATTTTTCAAGACACCAAATATCAGCATAAACGAAGCGGAAACCGAACACCAAGTGAAAAGCCAAAAGAAAAAAAGGATGTTCAAGGCTTCAACCAAGTGTTTTATATTTCTTTGATTATTAGTAGGGTGAAGCATGAAGAAGAAAGTAATTAGTAATTAGAACTTTTGCTAAAGTTTTGTCCTGCAACGACAACCTATTTGATACATTTTGCAATATGAACTTATGTATGGATGTATTTATTTTTTTCTTTTGTCATGTATACCTTTTTTCATTGAATCACTTTGAAATTATTGGAGAAAATAAGTTAGAAAAACATAGGTTATGGGCATATGGAAGGATAGATCCCATATAATATGGCTGAAATTAGAGTTTAATTAGCAAATAATGATTCATTTAGTTTGTTTCATATATAATAGTATTAGTTTATTTAGCAAAAAATAGAGATAGATGAAGAATTGTCCTTCCGTGTATCTGGTGGACAATTTGGAAGGAGAGGAATTCTAGATGTTTTGATAGCATACAAAATAATATGCAAAAGATTAAGCTAAACTACCTTTTGTTACTATGTTTTTGGTGTAATCAAATATATTCAAATGACACTATCTCCATAATTGATGTTCTAGATTCAATTTAGGTAGGAGTTAGCAGGATTTTGAAGTAAAATTTGTAAATATGGTTTTCAGCTTACTTGCGCGGACTCTTCACTTTTGATGTCGCACCCGTGTCGGATTCTCCAAAAATACACTACTTTTTGGTGAATTCAACACGCACCCATGACATTTTTGAATAGTCCGAGCAACATAGGTTTTCAGTACATATAGATGTACTGTTTGTGAGAAATATACGAAGTTACATGTTCAAAAAAAAGTATTAGTTTATTCCATATATTATCTCCTTAAATCTATAGAGAACATTGTTGTATTGTTCTAATGGTAGTGAATACTACTTGAGGAATGAGATTAAAATAATTGGGATATCTTAAAATGTTACAAGGAGAATAATGAGGGAATTGCCTTATGATTTAAGAGTAATTTTTCGGGAAGAAAGGAAGATGCCAAATATATTGATTGTAGTTGTGTAACTATGAGAGGCGCGGTTCTAACTTGTGAGGAAGAAATGAAAAGGAAATAATTGGAAAATAGAGGTATAAAATAAATGATTTAAGTATCATTTCCTTTTTTTGATTTTTATATTTAGGAATATATATTTTTAGTTCATTCTAATTTGATTTTTAGTTTAGGATTATATATATACAATATTCATATAAAAGAAAAATGTAGTGGAATGCATAAAAAAATATTAGTAGGGACTACAACAACAACATACCCAATGAAATCCCACAAGTGAGGTTTGGAGAAGGTAGAATGTACGTATACCTTACAACTACCTCGTGGAGGTAGAGAGGTTGTTTCTGAAAGACCCTCGGCTCAAGTGTAACATATTCAGGTACAAAACAGGAGACAGTGAAAAGAATACAACAAGTAATAAGGTAACAGTGCAGAGTCTATCAAAAAGGAGACAAAAATACAATAATGTGATAGTCGAAACATACTATACAACAAACTAGGATACATTATAGAAAACAATAATTTCATTGATAAACTCAACTACAATAATACTATACACCAACCACACCAGTGTTTAGGGGAGCGCCAAGCGATAAGGTCCTGTTTCATGCTTTAAGCGAAGCGCTCGCTTCATTGAAGTAAAGCACAATTTAAAAGAAAATAGAACAAAATATATAAGCAAAAATTCATATTAGTTGTCGTATTGGTCTCACTAACTTTTCTCCCCAATTTTCATGTCAGGTCAGCCATTTTTAATTGCAGATAAGATTTCAGAAAAATAATTAACATTATATTTTTATCACTATTAAGAAAAAAATTCAACAACATTTTAGACATTGTTAAGAAACAAAACAGTTCAGTAATATATATTTTAATCACTGTGAGGAAAAAAAGTTTAGCAACATCTAATTTAAATAATCAAAGCTAAACAGAGTAACAAACATAGTAGAAAAAGGAAGAAAAAACCTAGGCTAGTTGTGCCACTGCACTAGAAAGAAGAAGAAATAAGAATAAGAAGAAGGAGAAGAACAAGAAGAAAGAAAAGAGAAAGGGGACCGGAAGGAAAGAGTACACTGAAACCTTACTATTCTGATTTCTTAAGGACCAGGTAAGTCGCGCCTCTTTTTATTCTTTAAAATCGATAATTAATTAATTAAATAAAATAAAAGCGTTGCTTTTCTCGCTTCGCCGCTTCTAGTCGCATCGCGCTTCAAGCCCAGAAGCAGACGCTTCTTTTCACATGCCTCGCTTCGCTTCACAGCTTAAAGCGATGAAGTGCTCGCTTTCCTGAACACTGAGCCACGGTAATTACAAAAATACTAAACACCAACCACCCTAAGTACAATAATACAAAACACTCCCTACTAACCTTCTATCCTAATATGTGTCCTTCACACCCTCTTATTTAAGGACATGTCCTCGGTAACATGAAGTATCATCATATCCTGTTTTATCACCTTTGCCTAATACTTCCAAGGTCTACCCCTGCCTTTCCTTGTACCCTTTATTACCAACCCTCTTGCACCTCCTCATAGGTGCGTCTACGCATCTCCTCTTCACATGTCCAACCATTTCAATCTCACTTCCCTTTCTTGTCCACCACTGAGGCTACTCCTACCTTATTCCAATAACCTCATTTCTAATCTTACCGCTCCTAGTATGACCACACATCCATCTCAACATTCTCACCTCCGCATCATATTTCTTCAGGACATGGGAGTTTTTGACTAGCTTACACTCAACCCTATACAACAATTTCGGTCTAACCACCACTCGATAAAACTTACCTTTGAGTTTTGATGGTACCTTGTTATCACAGAACTCCAGAGATGAGCCTCCAGTTCATCCATGCCGCACCAATATAATGTGTGATATCATTGTCGATGTCCCCATTCCCTTGAATTATCTTTTCTAAATTGGTTGGTACTATGTATTACTCTCTCCGTCCTTTATACTTGTCGCATTTTGCCTCTTGAGGGTCAAAGAGTCAAACTACATGAACTTTGACCAACATTTTAAGATGTATTTTTTCATCATATTTATTATGCAAATGATTGCACCTTATAGTATTTTTCATACTGTTTTCCAATAGCTAAATTTTAAATATTGAATTATTCTTATTCAAGTTAGATTCTAAAATTAATCAAACCGACTCTTGTAAAATATTGTAAATGAAAATATTTATATTTGTAATTTTCCATGCATATTTGTGAAAAATTGTCAATTATATCTCAGATAACTTCATGTAAGATTTTATTTTGTTGATATTATTTTTTGTAAATTTAGTGATGCTCTTTACATGACCATGCAAAGCGTGGTTAAATTTACTACTAGTGGTAAAATACCCCTCTTTGCCGAGCTCTATTTTTGGTTGCCATGTCCTTGGATCGTTTTGGTGCCTTGATTTGTCAGTTCACTAATTAGTGTGAACTAATTGATTAGGAGCTCAATCCTAGAATTAGCTCTTGCAAGGCTTTGTGTAGGTATTAAGGTATGAGGTCACACATACTAACCAATGGATGCATTGTGTGCAAGTATCAGTTAAATATTGACGTTTTGGATGGATTAATAAGCTTTACTATGCTTCCCAAAATAAATGAACTTTTTCATCCACAATGTGTCACCACGAAATACCTGGGAAAGCTTATGTAGGCCAAATGCTTGTTGCTCCTTTACTTTAATTTCATTTAATTCTTCTAATATGTGCAATGTAATTGTTTCTATATTAACTTTAATAGAATTTGTTACTTCTTCAGGTCGTTAGCTCTGATTCTGAAGATGAGTACAGCACCGTTCCTAACAGGGTATCACAAGATTTGGAGAAGGATATTGAGAATGTAATAAAACCATTTTCAGACCTGAAAGTTAATGATGGCACAGGCACGACAAGTATAATATTATTTTCCCTTGCAAAAATTTGCTATTTTATTTCTGGTGATGACTTTTAATGATCTTTGAATTTACACAGGTCAAGCTAGCACTAATTCTCACACTTGGAGGGAAGAGCTTTCAAAGATTGATATATGGTATGCCACATTTGGATCAAATATGAAGCTATCAAGGTTCCTTTGCTATATTGCAGGAGGACAGGTATATCTATCATTCATTCTTTGAAATGCATATCTTCATTATAAACCTCCTGCACCACAGAGTAGTGAGTTGTGAAAAAACATTAAACTGCTACTTTTGGCCACTCCCTCTCTAAGTGTGTGGCTTTATTCTTCTTGAACTTCTACAACCTTATCTTCCTTCTTAAATTTCAGAATGATCTTAAAACTTACCTCATGCATAAACCGATATACTTGTGTTCTACAGTAGTACGGAAAAGTTGTTCTAATGGTTGATAGTTTCTGAAGAATATAAAAAAGAACTTAATAATTTACCAAATATGTTTCTCCAAGAAAAAAGACTGAATACATAATCAACCCCCTAAATTTGTACTGATTTTTCATTCAAGCATCTCAACTGAGGGCATGGCCTATCAGGTCCTAAATATCTCTGCATAATGTACCTATTGAACCCTTCATGGAGAGACAATGAAAAAAATAAAGAGCGGGTAGCTCACACGCAGGTGATGATGTGATAAAGAAGTCAAATAAAGAAATACATGTGGCTCTTCCTAAGTAATTCTTAATTATTAGATCTTTTGAAAAAATAATCTATTTTTACACACACACAGTGCACACCTCCCCTCTTGTTTGTTATTCTTCAAAAATCCTCAAATCATCTTTCCTCATCTTCCTCATCCACTCCATGATAAGAATTGGGTTCAGAACCTAAGCTGCTTCACTTTGGGTGTCGCACCCATGTCAATACGTCGTGAATGTGGGATTCATATCGGATATGGTCTAACGATTTTGGGTACTTTGACCAAAATCAATAGAGAAATCTGAGACAGATAATGATTTCTTATTCAAACTTAATAATAAATGATAAAGAGATGCATCTGTACTTAATAATAGTTATAGAATCGAACTTGCTCTCAGAAATTCGTGCATTACTTTCCTTCCAAATAATCTGCATAATTTAGACATTTTTATAGGTCTATTTTTATATAATTGAATTGTTTTAATCCAATTCCTCACACCCGTATCCATATGTAGATCCGTACTCCCGAATCATAAAATTTAGATCATGAAGGATTTGATATCTAGATTCGCACCCGTACCGGACATCCGAGTCCAAGCAACTTAGCTAAGAACCCTAATTGCTCTCAGTATTTAAAAATTAATGGATTAAAGCTAAGTTATTCATAACTTAAATACTTTTGATTTTTATTAAATTAAATTAATGGATTAAAACTAAGTTACTCATAAGAATTCCATATGGATGCACTGTTTGGAGAGCAATTAGAAACCTGTGGCCTTTAATGCAAACTAGAATCAGCTTCAAGACTGGCAATAGAGAGTATAACTGCTTTCTACAGTACAGTGGCAATTTTTAACCACCTAACAGAGGAAAAGGATAGGTTGGTGTTGCAGAAGGACAACACATGAACTAAATTCAACACATGAAAGGATAAGGAACATTCACTTCCAGTTCATTATTACAGTATATATTGAACTAAACTCATCAGAGGCACAGAAGGACAACACATGAACTAAACTGAACACATGAAAGGATAAGGAACATTCACTTCCAGTTCAGTATTACAGTATATATTGAACTAAACTCATCAAAGGCACAGAAGCAGTGGCGGAGCCAGGAATTTCCCCAAGAGGGTCCAAAAATTAAACAACAAAAGCTCTTTTTAATAGGGGAAAAAATTGTTGCAAGTGAGATTTGAACACGCGAGCACTGGCTCATTAAAGATGTCTAAATACACATTCAAGACATCTGAAACCACTAGGCTATAACAACCTATTATGTCAAGGGTGTCCAAAATATGTTATTTAATCACTTCGTGTATCATTTTACTTGTATATGCGATATTTTTTTCCGACAATGGGTGTCCAATTGGACACCCTTACATACATGTGCCTACGCCCCTGCACAGAAGGAGGATTGGCCATGGAAGATGATCTGGAAATCAAAGATGTCCCTGCATGCATTTGGTGGACAATGTGGAAAGAAAGGAAGAGATGTTTTGATGATAAGTGATGCAACTTGTAGGAGTTTAAAATGAATTGCTTAGCTCTGTTTTTATTTTTGGTGTAAACAGAATGTTCAAGTTGTAAGTTGTGTAATACTTTTGAGGGGACTACATATTTTGATGTAGTATACCTGTGTATATATAGATTAATTGTTACCATTCTCAAAAAAGAAAAATGCTTCTTGTAAGGTTGCAAGATAAATTCATAGTCACCACATACACAAATGTGTAAAAGAAGAGAAACCTCTCAAATAATATTAAATAGTTATGTTCTTCCCAAAAATAACAAAATTCACCCCTATATATATAAGGGAAAAACTATCCTAAATTACATGGGATTCAAATCTTACTTTTATGGAAGTAATGAATACTAATACCTAATTAGGAAACTTTTAAACTAGGAAAGCTTGTTAACCATCCTGAAATGTTTTTTACATATTTGGGTCATAATGAGTCTGCAAAACTTTAATGACTTTCAGTTAGTCATGCATCTTATGATAAGAAACTAATCTAATGTTAAGATGAGATTGGTGCTGATGAAAGGGTAAAGAGTATTGACCTTTCAGTGTGTCCCCTACGTTCTTTTTATGCATTCCAGGTGGAAGGTATGCAAAAGCCATGTATTGGTTCGTTGGATAAAAGCAAGCCAAAGGAGATCAAATGGGAAACTTTTCCCCATCGCCTATTCTTTGCTCGTGAGCATACAGCTACATGGGGTCCGGGTGGGGTTGCTTTTCTTCACCCTGAAAGCAACAGTGATGAAAAAGCTTACTTGTGCCTATATAGGATAACGTATGTCATTCTTTCCTTTATCTGAAATGTTTCTCCTTTCATGATAACTAGGAGTTTGTCATTTTGTTGACATTTTTAAATAAAGACCTTTGGCTCTTGGTGATTTAGAATTATAACTTAATATTATTTTTTCTTTTTACAGGCTTGAGCAATTTAATGATGTTTTATTTCAAGAGAATACTTCGAGCTTTGACATGAGTTACCCTTTGTTTGACACAACTGACTTACAATCTATTGAAGAAAGAAAATGCGTTCCAGTGGAGGCTGTCAAGGTGTGATTTTAAGCTCTCTGTATTGTTCTCATGAGTATTATTCTCTTCACTCCCGTATTAATGGCTCAAGTATTTAGCATATAATGGTTCAAAAACTATAAGATTCAAATGGGCATAATAACAATGGTAGCATAAGATATAACCATATATTTTCTGCTAATTAGTTGCTAATAAACATTCCAGGCTGTGATGAATGGAAAATTCAGTGAAGGATAAGTATAAAGGAGGAAGATTGTGGTTGGCTGACAGCTAGCTAAATATAGTTGAAGTATTGATGAATCCCCTTAGTATGTAATTCATGAGGATGTTCTCAGGCATGCGTTACACCTGTATTAATGAGTTAACCATGTAGGGATAAGGGTGAGATTAGTACAATAACAACATATCCATAGTGATCCCATGAGTGGGATATGGGGATGATAGAGTGTATAAGGAAGATAGGTTGTTTCCGATAGAGCCTCCGCTCAAGAAAAACATTTCAAAAACTAATTGAACTATTCACCTCATCAAAAAGGAACTGAAATGGGAGGGATGGGGAAGATAAGACCTTGTTGATCTGTTGAATCATAATTAGCTAAACAACATAGAATCATCAGTTCTCAGGGATGATCCTCCGAAGACTAGTAAATCCTAGGAAGGAAACCATGAATGTGCCCCCAGATAAGCTCAATAGGTGGTCAATCTCATCACGGACTTTAAATTGTGTTAGCATCTCTCAACTATTAAGTTGTCAACAAGAATACTATATCTTGGGTCAAGTAAAGTGATGATGCCAAAAAAATAATCCCAAGTAAAGATAAATTTATGCACTCCAAATGTCCATTATTTTGTTAAAAACAGCAAACATAAGTTTCTCTTGTATCTTGAGTTTGTTACCTCTGCCAAGAAATTTTGAGCCTCTAATAACTTGTAACATCTTTTTTTCTATTTATTTTTCCATTTTCTTAATAAACAAAATCCTTTACCTGAGCTAAATCTGAGCCTGAATGTTAACTGTCTGGGGGTGTTGAACAGTTTGATAAGTTCCAATCTTTTTTAGTTTTTCATAGTGAAATTTTGTGAACCCCAAATTTGCCGAACAACTTATTTACTATTGAAATGAAATGAAACCAATGGAGCAGAATGGATATAAATGACGCATATTGTCTACCCCAGCTGATTTAGGATTGAGGTAGTTGATTGATTGATAGTAAAAGATGACGAGTATTGCTTTAAAAAAGAATGTAAGAATCTTAGTAACAGGACATTAAAGCTTGATAACAGGACAGAATAGTTTTTATCCTATCCTAGTAGTGTTCATTCTTACCCCCTGCCCCAGACGTCTGGTCTTTTCTTGACATAACTCTGAGCTAGATGATTGTTCTCATTGTATGATTTTGCTTGACTTTCATGTAGAATGGCTGGTACCATAATGTGCTTTACCTGGGAAAGGAGAATGGTATTCCTATTTTGACAATGACGTAAGCATGTTGCTTTTAATTTTGTATGCTCTTTCGTTTATGTATTTTCTTGTTCAACTGAATCTCATCCATCACTTTTCTGCTTCTCTATCAGATGCCGACTGTCAGATGTTGATAACTTCAAATCAGGTAAAGTAGGTATGCGCAAACCATCTAAAGAATATGCCAATACTCTGATTAGAGGTTTGGTAGAAGGGAAGCAGCTATCAGAAGAGGAAGCCACCACTTACATACAAGAAGCAGCTAGCAGAGCACTGTGACTGCCCTATCCTGCTTGTTTGTTTGTACAGTTGCGAATTTAGAGTGCAGTATGGAGTAGCTGCTAGACAATTATGTGATTACTATGCCTAGCAACATATGCACCAGAAATGTTTTTGTGCCATATTTTTTGCGGAAGCAACTTCTTCCCATTTGGTCAGGGTGTATATAACTTGTTCGATCAACGTAGATTTTTGTATGTAAATTGTTTCTGGTTCCTTCATTCATTGCAATATTTTTGGCTTAGCAGTGAAATATATTTTGCCCACAAACTACTCTGATCATGTCCATTGAATTTGGCAGTTAGTAGCTGATCCCAGTATTTGTGAATGAATGTGCGTGATTGTGTTGTTTAGAAACCTCTAAGTGCAGTTGTTCAACACGACAGTTTTTGGTATTCAATTATGGCATAGTTGCATTAATATTTAATTCTTTTTTTTTCAAATCATCAGAGTTGAATAGTTTCTAAATGAAGACAGACTACTAAAGGCCTCAATTTAAACATAACGTAAATGATCCTGTTGAATATGAATTCTTGTCTATTGGTTCAAATCAAGAATTTTGAGCATACAGTTGAATTGCAGGAAAAAGGAAAAATTTTGAGCTCCTTCATTCATTGCAATATTTTTGGCTTAGCAGTGAAATATATTTTTGCCCACAAACTACTCTGATCATGTCCATTGAATTTGGCAGTTAGTAGCTGATCCCAGTATTTGTGAATGAATGTGCGTGATTGTGTTGTTTAGAAACCTCTAAGTGCAGTTGTTCAACACGACAGTTTTTGGTATTCAATTATGGCATAGTTGCATTAATATTTAATTCTTTTTTTTTCAAATCATCAGAGTTGAATAGTTTCTAAATGAAGACAGACTACTAAAGGCCTCAATTTAAACATAACGTAAATGATCCTGTTGAATATGAATTCTTGTCTATTGGTTCAAATCAAGAATTTTGAGCATACAGTTGAATTGCAGGAAAAAGGAAAAATTTTGAGCTCCTTCATTCATTGCAATATTTTTGGCTTAGCAGTGAAATATATTTTTGCCCACAAACTACTCTGATCATGTCCATTGAATTTGGCAGTTAGTAGCTGATCCCAGTATTTGTGAATGAATGTGCGTGATTGTGTTGTTTAGA
>JAJONR010016981.1:0-10465 GCA_029582245.1 Solanum etuberosum
TCCAGGAACCTGAAATGCAGAAGATTACAACCTAAGCACCTCACAGGACGATACAAATAGCTAAGCACCATAGCTCCGCAATAATAGTACGAGAAAAATACAACAACAACAACAATAATAAGCAACAATAAAAAAACTAAATGGATATCCTACCTCACTGCTAATCAATATTGATATTTTTACCACTGTGGGATCTAAAACAACTGAGGATATTTGGATCTCATTCCATCCTCAGCTTCCCACGTCACCTCTTCCGTATTTTTGTTTCTCCACAGTACTTTAACAAAACCACATCTTTGGTCCTCAACCTTCGGACCTGTCGATCTAATAATGCAACTGGAGTTTCCTCATAGGACAACTCCTTTGTGATCTGAACATCCTCAACAGGGACAACCCTTGAAGGGTCTCCTATGCACTTCCGTAACATCGATATATGGAATACCGGATGAACCGATTCTAGCCCCGATGGCAACTCTAACTCATAAACCACTTGTCCTATCCTCCGAAGGATCCGATATGGCCCAATGAATCTTGGACTAAGCTTGCCCTTCTTTTCGAATCTCATAACACACTTCATAGGTGAGACTTTTAAGAATACCCAGTCATCAACACAAAACTCTAAATCTATTCAGTAGTTTATATTAGTAAATTCATTGAACATACGTAGATATTTAATTACAAAATCAATAACTAAAACGAGCTATGAATTCAATGACAAATTCAGTTTAAATCTCGACTTCGCCTCTTCTAGCAGACTGGGTGGGTTACAGCCTTACAGGAACAAATATTGACTGGATTACAGGCGTTCGAGTTGGTATTTAGTACAAAAGATTTCACTAAATATTGAAATCTGGTACTAGTGGCCAAACGGATAACCAAAAATGTCAAAAAGGTAACATGACATCTTTATGTGCAAGATTTAATAATGAAAAGCATTATGGTCCCTGGCCACAACCAAAATAGTGATCCATTCATTGTTGCTTCTTTTTGCACGGTCTCAATTTTAAAAAAAACACTCAGTATTGGTTGGTAAATCAAGTTGTGCTAAGAAAATTTAAAAAAATCAAGTTTTTCATCTGTTTACCTTTTTATATTCTGAACCATCTTAATGAAAATTCTGGCTCCGTCACCGATGACAGAAAAAGTAATTTATTGAGACTATATAGTATTTGATGATTTATTGTTTAGTTCTCTGTTTTCATTTTCTTAGTATTGAGAAATGATGAATAAGACTATCAAATTTCTTATATTTTTCTTCAGTGTTACAACAGCACAACCACTAAAGGGACAGAACCAATTGATTTTTGCAGATAAAAGGCTTGCTATTGTATACCCCATTATACAAAAATTCAAGAATATCATCTCTGCTGATCCTCTAGGTATTACAAAAACTTGGGTTGGTCCAAATATATGTAATTATACTGGTTTTTATTGTGAAAGTCCCCCAGACAACAATTCAGCAATTGCTCTTGCTTCTATTGATTTCAATGGATTTCAACTTAGCGCGTCAACGCTTGATGGCTTCCTTGATCAGCTTCCTGATATAGCCATTTTCCATGCTAATTCAAACAATTTTGGTGGGACTCTGTCTCCAAAAATCGCGAATCTTCTTTATCTCTATGAACTTGATATTAGCAACAACCAGTTTTTCGGGCCATTTCCTAGTCCAATTTTGGGCATGAATAGCCTAAATATATTGGATATAAGATTCAATTCTTTCACTGGATCAGTCCCACCTCAATTGTTCACTAAAGATCAATTAGACGCGCTCTTCATCAACAACAACAATTTCATGCAAATGCTTCCTGATAACATCGCGACCAGCCATGTCACATATCTTACTTTAGCTAACAACAGATTTTTCGGTCCTATTCCACATAATATTTCCAAAATCTTGTCGAGTTTGTCTGAGATCTTGCTGCTTAATAACTTGTTAAGTGGATGTCTTCCTTACGAGATAGGATTCTTGAACGAAGCAATAGTTTTTGATGCTGGTAATAATAGACTCACCGGTCCACTTCCGTTCTCATTAGGCTGCTTGGAAAATGTAGAAATGTTGAATTTTGCTGGAAATCAGATGTATGGGATAGTGCCTGATGTGATTTGTGCCCTGGGGAATTTGGCAAATTTATCCTTGTCCAATAACTATTTTACAGGATTTGGGCCAATTTGTTTGAGATTGATAGAAAATGGAGTGCTTGATTTGAGGAATAATTGTATTCCTGGTTTTCCATTTCAAAGATCAATAGCTGAATGTGTTGCATTTTTTGCTTACCCAAGGTACTGTCCTCATATGGCTACATATACTTATTTTCCTTGTTGGCTTTCAAATTTCAAAACACCTCCTCTGGATCTCCCTGAATTGGCTCCTTAGTAAGGGCAACACGGTATACAAAGCATTATGTGTTAGCATGGTTCGGGAAAAGCTCCTTAGAAATTCTGGTATTTGATCATAAACATACATTTCCCATCTTCGCGATCTTTTTTGTTTTAGTTAAATTAAGCTTGTAATTTCCATTGAACAGACTACAGAGTGTGATATCTCATAATAACTTGTAATCTCTGTTTATGGAGTATTGCTCAGTAGTAAATTTACGTTACTTTTATGGGAAAGATACTTATATAATATGCACTTAATTAAATGGCAAAGATGGATAGAGAACAGTAGTCTCATTGAATAATTACTTATTGTAGTTAAATTAGAGATACCATAATAGATCGAATTGAATTAATTTTGTAACGACCCGTCCACACCAAGATCAATTACAAATTCTGGCTACAAGAAAACATCAACCAAGCCTAGACATTACACCCCACCCATTTCCGGATGGTCCTAGACCCGCACCTAGTCCATATTCCGTCTGAGGCTGATTTAGCAGAAAATTTATACGTGGCTACTCGGAAAGTTTTCTGGCCCAAATTCTTTCACTATTGACTTACTCATAACGGCCGGGGAGGATCATTACAAATTCTGAAGTACTTCCTTCATGTGCATGTCAAGGTATCACAAGCAAAATTATCATGAAACTAGAGTTTTAGCAAAGCTCAACACAAAAGCATACTCGAAGAGTCATAGGTTCAGTTCATGATATACTGACAGGTGCACATTCTACTCTTCTCAAATCACACTCGTGAAATTACGAGGGATATGTTGTTTTATCCCGCATTTGTTTATAAGATCAGATCATGAGATATTCTTGTGTATCTTATCCCACCAACCAGGCAACCACATGAGTAAAGCATGACACAATTTCAACTCAAGGTGCATATATGCTTACATTTAATTAGTAGTACCACCTAATTATAATTCTGGAAAATACTAAAGTGTTTAAACTAAATTATATTTAATGCACCATCGACCGACTATTACCATGGCGTTAGTGCAGCGCTGGTGGATGTCCAGCTCTGAACAGTCCATCAGTAACAATAACTTATCATTTGATTATCAAACAGCTTTGTCATACAATCACTCTTTCTTTGTTTTCAATGGTTTTATTTAATTTGGTTAGTGGACATCTGATATAAACTAGCTAGCCGGAGCTACAATGTGCTTGCTTAATTACCTTTTCCTTAATACATGATATACCCCCTCCGTATCAAATTATCTGACATTTTTTTCGTGAGAATTAAATCTAATTAATCTTTGAAGCTAACATAAACTATTATTAGTTCAACATGTTATCATATAATATACTGTATGTTAACGGTTTACTTCATCTAGGACCTTTTACCCTTAATTTAAAGGCTGAATTAGTTTGAGGAAATTTTCAAAAATAGCTATAGTTTGTTTAATTACGATTCGCAATTACATGTTAGAAAGGGAGAGAGGCAAGCGAGATTGAGAGAGGGAAGAAAGAAGCGAGCGAGAGAGAGAGCAAAGAAAGGAGAGAGGCGAATTGTATCAATGAATACAATTGTATTAATGAATACAATTTGTATCGATAAATAAATTCTATCAGTGAATATAGTTATATCAATATTTTATCAAGTTCAACATTTGTATTTGTATAATTGATTGTTATCATACGTATCAATGTTTCGTTGTATCAGTGAATACATGTATATTTATATTTTGTATCACTGAAAAATACCTATATAGTTGACAATTACCATTTGTATTTGTATAATTGATTGTTTGATATTTATATTGAGAGAGAGGAGGCAGAGAGAGGGGCAAGGAGAGAAGAAAGGCGAGGGAGAGGAGAGAGGCAGGTGAGAGTATAGAGAGAGGAAGAGAAGCGAGCGAGAGTACAGAGAGAGATGGAGAGAGGAAGAGAGCAAATAACTATAAAATCATAACTATAACTATAAATTGTAATTCTTCCAACCTATAGTAGTGCGTTGTAAATACATATCACATGTTTCCCTAATTACATAATTTTCCCAATAAGTTATTAGAAGACCCATTTTGATTTGGGTCTTGTCCTTGGGTGCAATACTACTTATAAATGTTTTGGTTTGAAGCACAAAGCAAAATGAAGATTTCTTAAAAGCTTCCATGTATAAATCTTGTCGAGTTAGTAATCACCATTATTAAGTTGAACTAATCTTTTGGGTATGCTGCTGCTGTTGAATCTTCTTAGCAACTTCATAGAATACATCGGTTGTTTAATAATTGTAAACAAAGGTAGAACCGTTATGTGATATGCTTTATTTGAGTGTAGGTTTATCAGAAACAATTTATCTACCTTCACAAGTCAGGAGTAAAGCTGCGTATACACCACCCTCTCTACTACGTATCTCAATTATTCAAGTGATGTTTCGTTTCTTTTTCAAGTTTCAACAAGTAGAATGATTATTGAGTGAAAAGAGAAGTGAAACATGTCCAAATTCCAAAAAACAACACATTGATATGACAAGCCCAATCAAGAATGGGCCATTAGTCAAAGCATGTATAATCTTATCACTGGACCATGAATAACAGTCCTACACTTCTTCAGACGTTGGACCACTAAACAATTCTCCTACAAATTTGGTTAACAACTTAAATATAGCAAAACTTAAACATAGTAGAGTAGCAAATACGATCCATAAAACGACAAACCTTGTAATGGACCAGATAAATAATTTTTTTTGTGCAATTCTAAATGTGATGAAATTTAATATTTTAAAATCAACAAATCCTCTCTTTTCTTCTTGAGAAATAACTAATATGACAATTTTTTTTAACCATTTCCATATCTAGCCTTCTACTTTAAAACTATACAAATCAAATCAACATAACTAATAACGCAAAATATTTTGGAAAGTTAAATGAAACTCTAACTAAAAAAAAACAACTATTTGACTCACCAAACAATAACAAATCAAATAAAAACACTTCAGATAAAGCGAAGCAAAGAAAGTAAATATTAACTCATAAGTTAAACTTATTTACACTATACGGAAATGTAAATTGATAACCAACCAAACAAATACCATATTTGATATATGTACTGAATTTTATAAACAACAAATTGTAATACTACTCCTACTAAACATAGTATACTAATCATGATATAATTTTAATACAATGAACAGTTTATTTCAAAACTACCCCTCAGTAATATCCTACAGAATGGTGTGAAGAATAATTATAAAGTATAACAATCCTGAAATTATTTCATCCTTTGATTATAAATATTAACCGTTATTAAATTATTTATCTCATCATTTATATTATAATAATGAAATAATAATTAGTCTTAAAGATAATTTATTTCCAACATTATGGCCATGGCTGACATAGAAGCAGAGAGAAAAAATAGCCAGACTAAATATTGGAAGTCCCTACTTACCTTTTTTCTTTCTCAAAAATCTTCACGTGAATCTGACTCTGCCTTTGCCATATCTTCTTAGACAGCTGCTTCTCTCTTCACTCTTCCACCTCTTTTGTCACGTATTGCACCTCTACACATATTCCACAACAATTCAATCTGAAAATTATTTCTGAAACAAGATGAAAATACAACAAATTGTAATACTAATTACCATTCTTCTGTTTTTATCTGTTTCTTTTCATTCCACTGTTTCGTTGATTCCTTCTGATGCATCAGCATTGTTAGCATTCAAATATAAAGCTGATTTGGACAACAAACTTGCATTTTCTGCTAATACAAGTTCCAGATTCTGCAAATTGAAAGGAATACAATGCTCGGAGAAGAAAGTGATTCGTGTTGTTATTGAAGGTTTAAGCTTACGAGGTACGTTTCCAGCTAATACATTGTCTATGCTTGATCAACTGAGAGTATTGAGTTTACAAAACAACTCACTTACTGGTCCGATTCCTGATCTTTCTGCACTTATTAATCTCAAAGTTCTTTTCCTGGACCATAACTTGTTCACTGGTTCAATACCAGCTTCCATTTTCACTCTTCATAGGCTTAAAACCCTTGATCTCTCCTATAATAATCTCACCGGTTCAATATCCGTTTCAATCAACGGGTTGAACCGGTTGTACTATCTCCGGCTTGACTCGAACCGGATAAACGGATCAATCCCACCGCTGAACCAATCTGCTCTCCATGTCTTCAACATTTCTCACAATGCCCTTTCTGGTCCTATTCCGGTAACGAAAACGTTATCCCGATTTAAAACGGCGTCGTTTTCAGATAATAAAGGACTTTGTGGTGAGATCGTACACAAAGAATGCCGTCCAATACAACCGTTTTTCAGTCCATCCACCGCTGCCGCCACCAAAATCACGCCGCCGCCGTCGAAAACTCCGGCAGAACTAGGCCAAAACGAAGAGTTACGAAAGGGAAGCCCGTTAAACCGTAAAGAAAACAAATCACATAAAAGATCTTTACTCATTATTGGAGTTTCAACAGCTTGTTTAGTCCTTTTATGTTCAGTTATACTATTAGCATTAGCGTCGAAGAAGCACAGGAACTCGAAGAAATTGGGAGAAACTAAGAAATCTGCATTCGATCTAAGTGTTAGCGGCAATGATGCAGCAGTATTAAGAATTGAAGAAGACAACAATGAGCTGGAAGAGAAGGTGAAAAGAGTACAACAAGGAATGCAGCAAGTGATGGGTAAAAGTGGGAGCTTAGTATTCTGTGCAGGTGAGGTGCAGGTTTATACCCTGGAGCAGCTGATGAGAGCTTCTGCTGAGCTTTTAGGTAGAGGGACAATGGGGACTACTTACAAAGCAGTGCTTGATGACCGTCTGATTGTGTGTGTAAAGAGATTGGACGGTGGGAGATTGGCGGGTACAAGTCAAGAAGAGTTTGAGCAGCATATGGAATCAGTGGGCGGGCTTAGGCACCCGAATTTGGTTCCTTTTCGGGCTTATTTTCAGGCTCGACTAGAAAGGCTTTTGGTCTATGATTATCAACCCAATGGCAGCCTGTTTTCTCTTATTCATGGTACGTTCTTCTCCGTATTTCTTGTACTTATTATTTATTAAGCTATACGAAAAATATTATAGTTGCATTTTTTTTTACCTTGGAGAAGTAAAACGTAATAAAATGAATGGAGTATTTTGAATGGGTTGTCCAATCAAATAGGGTCCATACGGCATACACTATACCCTATTGTTACAGTTTCTCAACCCCAAGGTTTTCACAAACACAGAGAATCTTGCAGCTGACCCTGATGACATTTTTGGACACATATTTCTGTCATCGTAAAATACTTTTGGTGTTTGTTTAGTGTCCTAATCATAGATTATAATATTATTATTGAAGCTAGTTCTGTCTGCATTAAGAATGTTATTTTAATTTTGTTTCACGTGTGGTTGCGTAACGTGAAGTTAATAAGAGTACGGTGGTTAGCATTAATAATTCATAAAAGTAATATAAATAATGGCTTTATTGCATATTTAATGCCACGACGGTACTGAATTTTTCGGTCAATCTGATGTGGCATATGAAATAAAGTTTGACTAGTCGACTTGCCACGTGTACAGGTTCCAAGTCATCAAGAGCAAAGCCACTTCACTGGACTTCATGTTTGAAAATAGCAGAGGATGTAGCTCAAGGACTTTCCTACATCCACCAAGCATGGAGGCTTGTCCATGGCAATCTCAAGTCCTCTAACGTCCTCCTCGGCTCTGATTTCGAGGCGTGCATAACCGACTACTGTCTCTCCGTCCTCTCCGTCCACTCGGACGATGATAATCCCAATTCTGTAGCCTATCAGGCTCCAGAAATCCGGAAGCTGAATCACAACAACAACCACCACCACCACAGCCAAGCTAGTGCCAAGGCTGATGTCTATTCATTTGGCGTTCTTTTGCTTGAACTTCTAACGGGGAAGCACCCTTCGGAACATCCATATCTAATGCCAGATGATATGATACATTGGGTGAAGTCTACTAGAGAGGATCATGATGGTAGTATTGGAGAAGATAGTAAGTTGGAGATGCTTCTTGAAGTTGCTATGGCTTGTAGAGTGAGCTCACCAGAGCAAAGACCAACAATGTGGCAAGTGTTAAAGATGATACAAGAGATTAAAGAAGCTGTTGTAATGGAAGATAGTAATGAAATGGACCTTCTCACTGGCCCTCCTAAGTCCTAATTCTTAGTAAAATCTTAGTTATTATAAAATTGAATTTGTATTATATTCACTACATGAGACTTTTCAATATTAGTAATTGCAAAAGAAAGGATCAAAAGGGGAAAGACTTATACTTTTGTTAGCATGTTGATAAGTTGTCGAAGGTTACTATCCCCTTATTTCACCCTATTGGGTTACCGGATCCGGCACCCCTCCATTACCCCTTCCCTCCATTTCGTCAAGTGCACCTTTTGATGAGAGGCATGTGTCTTATTTAACGTTTAAAGGTCAAAATTATATTATATTAACAAATATCATAACCATAGTTGAGTCAACTAATTTTAGAAAACTACTCTCCGGTAAGAATTACAATATATTCCATACAAAATTTGATATTTATTAATATCATCTTATATTTTTATACTTAAATTGTGTAAGAATTACAATATATTCCATATAAAATTTGATATTTATTAATATCATTAATTTCATCTTATATTTTTATACTTAAATATTACATTGTATGATATTTAAGGTGAGAATATAATCAACTATTAATATTTAAATATAAGATGAAATTAATGATATTAATAAATATCAAATTTTGTGTGGAATATATTGTAATTTTTACCAAATTTAGAGGGTAGTTTTCTAAAATTAGTTGACTTAACTATGGTTAATATAATATAATCTTGACCCTTATCTAGAGATGCACTTGACGAAATGGAGGGAAGGGGTAATGGAGGGGAGCCAAATCCTGGATAACCATGTCTCACTTCCAAACAAATCGGTATGTTTTACGCTAGCAGTCAGGCTACTACAACCCTCCTCCTTTATCTGATCTTGGGATCAACATGTTGTTGGCAATGTTTTTTTCTCAATAATATACTTCAATTTAAATTCTTCAAGATGTTAAAGTTAGATTGAATCTTGGTAGACAGTAAAGTAATGCAATATTCAATATACATCTACTCAAATTCAAGGAAAGAAAAAACAGCTTGCCATCTGGTTAGCTGTTGGCTGGCTAGCTACTTTTAGTTCAGTACTTGAATGTTGGATTTCTTTTTGTGTTAGAAGGTTGAAAGCATAAAAATGGAGTAGTTATTATAGTTGGAGGGTGAACACATTTTTCACTTTGCCCCTATAATTTTGTGGCTTTGATAGAGGTGAGTAGGTGTAACATTTTGTTGGTAATTAATTGGACAAATTAATACTATAGTTAATAGCATAGCTGGGTGCTTTGATTTTGTATTGAACCATTATTTCCACCTTATAAATATGACACTGAATTTAGGTTTGGGAAATTTGTGTTCTTTATTACAAATAGTAATACTAGTAACACTTCATGGCATATGCTTCAACAATTAACCTAACCACCATAAGAGGATATGGTGCAGTGGATGGGGTTGCTCCTTTATTAACCAGAGGCCTCGGGTATGAAAAAATCTTTGATAAAAAGCGTTTTTCCTGAATGGACCCTACAAAGTGCGAATTCGAATTTTGGGACTCCACCCAAACAAAAATAACAAAATTGACCTAACAATTGAAAGAAAAGAAACCCATCCACTTTCAAATGGTCCCTTTGCCACAAAATTATTACTAACGTGCTTGTAGTTTCTTTGTTTATTATACCTTTGAATAGATTTTGATATTTGCCTGCAATCAGAGTCATTCCATCCATTTGTACAGAAAAAAGAAAAATTGGACCACAAACACCAGATACAACCATCCATCTGCTAAAAACTGGAAACAAGGTCCTTTGACTATTGTTCATTGTTAATTCTAAATATCGTGAGTCAACGAATGTAAATATCCCGACACTACTGTTTGAATTATGATCCACTTTCAGCGACCAGCAAGTCGATCATAATTCAAGAATAAGCTAGCAACACCTCAATTTTTTTTTTTTCAAATAACGGTTAACAATCATAATATCAATTTCATGTAATTAGAGAGCAAGCATGTACGCCTTAAATTAATATAT
>JAJONR010016987.1:0-10348 GCA_029582245.1 Solanum etuberosum
CGGGGCATGGTGCCCAGGGATGGTTCTAGATATATCTACAAGAAAGATCTACTTAACCTTGTCTTCTTGCAAGATTCTAGAAGATATAGATATTTCTTCAAGATTACACTAGGTCATTTTGAAACTTTATTAAAAAGTTCATGATATTCCAAAAGATCATATTTTATTTTTTCACACTCCTCCTTAAAGTTATTTTTTGGAAATTACTCCTAGCTTGACGATGAAGAACCCAAACGAAGCTTTAGGAAGTAACTAGGTGAATATACAATATTTTCTTGACATCACACTTCTAAAGTGTTTATAGTTCTATCTAGATTCTTTGTCAGATGAAATGATGTTCCACCTCAATGCTTAGTTCTTGTATGGAATATGGAAATATTTGCAAGCTTGATGACACTTTGATTGTCTCGAAAAACTTCATTTGGCTTCGATATAGATAAATGCTAGTATCCAGGAAGTCTTTGGAGCCATACACATTCTTGATTCTTGAGCAGTAACATTTGATGTTTTATATTCCATCTCCGTAATTAATAAATAAATTGAGTCTTGCTTTTTATTGCACCAAGAAATACCTATTCCGCCAAGAGTAAAATATAGCATGATATAGATCTTTGATCATCCAAATCGCCACCAAAATCAGCATAAAGTATTAACCCATTAATATCAAATCATTCTTCTTTGGGAAAAATAAGCCTATATCTGATGTTGAATTGCTATATTTCAGAATCCTCTTCGCAACTTCCAGGGGAGGCTTTTTTATTGATTGCATGAATCTGCTGAAATTTCCTAACAATGAAGGTAATATCGAGAGTAGCACACTTTTTACTTTTCTTTCAGCCCAAACTTGTTGAGAAGTTTTTTAACATATCCTTCTTGAGTGAAAAAAATGCCTTCACTTGTGCGACTTAACAAAAGTGCAAGTTCCATCCATTGGAATTCATTCTCTAGAAAAAGGAAATATTTTACAAACACTGCTATTTCATTGAGAATTCTTAGCATCTCCTAGGTGTGGGAAGTTTCAGTTAGTTTCACTTTAGACATCTTTACCACAACCTTTTTACCTGACTTCAGTAAATGGTGTGTTCCATCTTTATGTTGTTTTTGTGGTGGTGAATTTGGTATCTTACATGCTACTTCATTGTTTGTGTAACAACTTTTCGTAATAAATCCATCTGACAGTTTCACCAGAATAATACCAAGAAACTTAGTATTGATCAATTAGTTCTAATTGAGGGAGGAAGAGACAAAATTCGTGATTATGATGGAGAAATTGAAAAATAACACTTACACAAAATTTGACATAGAGGGCCATACCGGAGAGATGAAGTGATGAGTTTTCTCCCGGACGACTAACTAAATCATAAAATGAGTTTTTTTTCTCCTTTCTTTTTTTCCCGGGTGGTGGGGTTAAGCGTTGTTCATGCACAAGCTTAGCACTCTGCTTTTGGCTCCCTTTTCACCTTCCTCGGAGTCAAACTCTCTGTCAGCAGCTCCTTGCTCTGAAACTCATGATCTATTGTTGGGTCCTTCAAACAATCATGTCTTTGCCTCTTGTCTTGAAAGCAATCTCATATGGAAAGAGGAAGAGGTTCTATATAGGGTATATCAACCAAAGTATATCTGCTCTGCAAGTGTGCATTATGCTTTTATAAGTAGAAAAGGTTTTTTTTTTTTGGCACTCTTCTTTTGTTTCATTTTGATAAACAAAGAACTGCTCGACAAACTTTCTTGTCTTTGCAAAAATGTGTCATACTTGAGAATATTTTCATTCTAAAATAGAAGTATAAAATTGATTGTATATTTTGTTGACTCCACCTATAAGCGTTTAAATCCTTTTAGATCACTATGTGTCTCCTTTTTTTGTTTTGAAACGGGTACTTTTAAGATGACTTTCTGGAAAAGTATATACCTGGTTGCTATGCAACTACTATCTTTGGTAGTGCTTGGTCATCCATGAGCTTTACATGACGTGCCGATTTTTAAGGATTAGGCATCATGCAGGGTTAGATGGAAACAATAAGTTGAGAGGTGTAAGGTTGACAACATACAACTACTGTTTATATGTAATTTGAATCTTGAAAATTGCCATCAGCAAGTAATCACATCTGAAGTAGGGCTACGACAGACATATATCTTTTCTGTCCTACTACTGCGTATAAACTGATGAGTTGGAAGTGATATGTATGACAATTCAGCGACATATGCCAAGTAGTTAATGTCGAATTCATGATGCAGGGCAAGGCCCGAGTTGAGGAACAAAGTGACTGATTTATGGGAGCATCTGTTCCTTGTGTTCTTCAAAACCTTAAAAGAAATAGTGAATGGATAATACTTTGAATGACTTGAGCTTATGTAATTAAGAGGTGAAGAATTTTATTTAGTAGTTTTAGATAACCTGCTTGTGAAGAGGTCCCTCCTTCTGTCAAGTTACCTTGTATGATAAGTTGACATACTGATTCACCATTACAAAGAGCTTGATATTTTTTTTTAAAAATAATTGTGGTGTTCAGGCCAGCTTGCACGCACATCATCTAATTCCACGGGATACATGCCACTTCCCACCAACAATAGGGATCAGGTAACTCTGTCTGCCAAGGCTAGCTAGGACAGATGAAAAGAATTCACTAGTGGTTTTGTCTCTTGAACCCGAGACCTCATGGTTTTCACCCACTTCATTGTTAGGCCACACCCTTGGGTGCAAAATGGAGCATGATATTCTTAAGTGGGATAGTTGTAATTTGTAATAACCTAAATTCTTATTGTCCTTTGTACTCTGACCTATTTGATTAAGGTGTTACTTAATTATGTGAGACGAAAAAACACGAGGTTGAGGAATAAAATATGCCCACAAGGGAATGCAACAATGACTGATATTCTGTTACTGCTCTTGTTTTGTCGGGATGTAGGTTTATGGTTAGAAGAAATAAAACTTGGTAGCTATCGTCAAATTTTCAAAGAAAATGGTGTTAATGGAGATATTTGGAGGGGATGTCCATGTTCAAGACTGAACAGATTCTCCGGTTTATAAGGTGTCACATGAAATGGGGAGATTCATTACGTTGTGCAAGGAGCTGAGGCGGATAAAAGGTTCCTATATTCTCTCTCTCTAGCCTCACAGATGAAACCATATCTCTTAGTTGGACAACTTTCTTTGTCCATCTTTCCAGCAATATGATTACATTTTGTTATGTTGTTTTTAATCAGCTTTGATTGATGACTCACTCGTGTTTTCTTTGTCAAGTGAAAAACACTTTGGCAAAACTTGAAGTTGGGAGTTATTCACTTTCCAATACGGTGTGATTGTGGCATCGCGCTGCCTCGACCTAGTTAGTTATATGTTTTTCTGTTTTGAATTCCTCAAATTTTGCAGACATATTTTGTGATCTGGTCTTGATCGTTACATCAAGCACTGTTGACATTCTCTAAAACTCTCTACCTTAGTAAATCTTAACAAATTTGTAAATTGTTGCTAGTGAGATACTTATTTTTTTGAGATAATTGGTAAAGTTGTTGTCATGTGACCAGGAGATCACGGGTTTGAGATGTGGAAATAACCTTACAGAAATGCTGGGTAAGGTTGTATACAATAGATCGTTATGGTTTGGCCTTCCCCGAAGCCCAAGCAGAGCAGGAGCTTAGTGCATCGGGAAGCCCTTACTGCTATTCTTTTACTATTTGCTAATATCGTATAGTTCCTTTTATCTTTATTGACTCAATTCATGTCTTCAGTGGCTTGCTTGAAGAGAGAGCAAAGAGTCTGGCGACCATGGTGGACCCCGTCTTGTATAGCTGAAGTGTTTATGAAGACGGACAAGCGTAACAGGCAGTATAGAGTGGTTTCACTCACTCAAAATATCTTGTGGGATTACCCATTTATCAATAGGGAAATGGTGATTTTCTTAGTATTGTCTATCCGCATCCCTTGCTACAAGCCTTCTACATTTAGCAAAGTTTCCTGGCCGATACGAGCTATATATTGTGCATAATTTATCTTTCTTGAACCGTCTACATTTAACAAAGTCTCTTGGCCGATAGGAGCTATAAATATAATGCACGGTTTACCTTGCTTGAACCTTCTACATTTAACAAAGTTTGATGGCCAATATGAGCTATATATAGTGTGCGATTTACCTAATATTTCGTCATTCTTAGAAATAAATTTTTTATTCTACCTCTACTATTGATTTGGGAGATCTTATTAATCTACAATTATCTATAAAAATATTGTTGTTGCTATCAGCTGCGGACCTAGGGAAAGAACCCCCTCTCTATATATAGAGTGGACGAATTATCTATTATTTCGACATCTTAGAAGCAATTTCTTTATTCTACTCGTCTTGATTTGGGGTCTTGTTCATCTACAATAATCTATAAAAAAGTTACTATCGTTGTCAGCTACCGGCCTCCCCCCTCTATACGTTGTAGATGATTTACCTAGTAATCAGTATTTTTGAATTATTGAATTTTTTTTAATTTTACTCGCTTTTGATTTGGAGTCTTATTAACCTACAATAATTTCTAAGTAAATCACTGTTGATACCCAATTTCGGACCTCCACAATATAGATTAATCATCGAGCTTCTTCAATTTCAAACGATTTAAAATAATTATTTTTATAAAATTTCAAAAAAAATAAAAATATAGTTTGCAAGTTATTTTAAATAGTTTTGTCACTTTTTATAATTTTTAAACAATATATATGTTTTATATAATTATGTATATAATTAATGTATTTTATGAATATTCAAAAATCATCACAAAAGATTTTACATTTTAGTTAAATATTTTATTAATTTACTTTAAGTTATAGTTATAATTTCGAGTTAATTAGTTTGTAATTAAATTAATTATTTTATAATCGAATTAATTATTATTTCGTTAAGATTAAGAAGCTCATTAATTAATTTATATTAATTCTTCTTATTTAGTTTTTAGCCGAATCAGCAACTAAACTCAAATTGGCTAAATTGTTAACTCAAATGGCTACAATTGAAATTCATAACAATCCTAGCCATTTCCTCACCTTGCCTTCTTGGATCATTTTAAGACTAAGTCTTGGGCCCTTTTTCTCTGAATTTCCAGCAGCCCATTTCCCATTCTTAATTCCAATCAGCCCACTTCCCAATTCCAATTCAAAGAACCCATCAACAATAACATCAGCAATACCAAAAAGAACCAGACGACCCCTGCGTCTTCTTCACGCGAGAAACGATACAACAACAACGCATACCAAAACCTGACCTTGGTGTGCAAAAATCGAATCGATCGATAAATCGAACCAAAAAAATGTTATTGGGTTTTTAATGAGTTTATAAAAAAAAGTTATTGAGTTATTGGTTCGGTATCGGTTTTTACTATTGGGTAAACCGATAACCCAATAAGACGGTAATAATTTATTATTTTACCCTTCTTAATTATTAAATATTAATAATTCAATATATAACTAGACACTATAATTATATCAAATTATTAGTACTCTACCCACTTCACACTAGGCCGCTTTACTAGTCTTTATTGTTTACTCAAAAATCTAAAGACTAAAGTAAGGGTTCGCAATTGTAGCTATTTGATTTTAGTTTTAGTTTTAGTCTTGTTGGACTATTTGATTTTAGTTTGTAATTGTAGGTTGTAGCATTTGTAAGTTTGTAAAGGTCTGTAATTTGATTAACATAAAAAATTTCATACTGTGTTTTGGCAATGACATGTAAATCTAGCCTTCGTACTATATTTTTTCTTATTGATGCAATTTCTCATTATGTTTCTTGTTTCACTATATCAAAGAATTTAGAGAAATGAGAAGTCATATAATATTTTACAACATTTTCTTATTGGGTAAACCGAAAACTGAACCGATAATGACCCAATCGAAAATCCCCTTTGAATTTCAAAAATCCATCCAAAAATCTGTCCGTTTTCCCCCTTAAAATCTACCCTTTCACCCCTTTATAAATAGCCTCCTTGGTTTCCATTGAAAGGGGGTAGAAATTGATAGAGAAAGAATTACAAGTTAAAAGAGAAGAACTACACTTTTTTTCACTGAATGCTGAAAAAGCTCGTCGGAGTCTCATTTTGGTGGTGGAAGCTCGTCGTTGCTAGCTCGTAATTCCAGTTCCGCTGCCCCAAGAAAGGTATCCTCACCTCCTCTTGTATTTTGTTTCAATGTAGCCTGTTGTGTGTGTTCAACACTTGATACAGGGTCTGTTAGTAAGAGTATTTGGTTCTTTCGTTTAGCACTTGCTTTAATCTTGTTTTCATGTGAGTTTTTGGACAGTAAGCATGAGTCCAGCGTTTGTGAATGTTTACTTTGGATATTATATATTGGTCGTCATATTCATTAGCTCGATTTTGTATCTTTATGGTCAGCTGAATCTCTGTTTGAGTTTTCTTGAGATGATCCATTTTTTGTTCAGTTTCAATGTTGAATGTGTTAGTTGTACATACCTGCCTTCTTCACTATTTACTTGTGACTTTGGTTGTCTTCTTTGTCGTTTTGATGTATCGTAGTAGCTTCTCTCCAAGGTTAGCTTAATGTAGTAGGAGTTATTTATGTTCTTACATAATTTGAAGGTTGGTTGTGTTTCCCTTGTGTTCTAGCTACTGGTGTTATGCTTGTAACTCACCATAATTTTATTTTAACTTGGCTCATATACTTATTGTTAGCTTATTCCTATACGCATCTAGTCGTTTACTTGTTGGAACAATTTTAGCTTCAAAATTGCGAATGAGAACCTGATCGTCTTCTTTTACTTCCAAGTATAGCTTGATTTGTTTTGGTGTCGTTTATTAGTCAAAAATCTGAATTTTGGCATTTATCTTAAAAGTAATATGTCATGTTGCTTCTCTCTTGTGCGTCATTTTTTTTTCTTCTAGCATGAGAATTAATCACAGTTCATCTTTTCAAATCCACCCAGTAGCGCACACATTAATTTAATTGTTTGATTTTGCTTTAGATTTTTACATTGTAACTGTGTATTGACTCCTATGTACATTTTATTTTTTATGAAAGATGTGAAATCCACCTGAGTTCAACATGAACTCCTCCCCTCGCATTTCGTATGGGCCATAAAGGCCCCAAATCTCTTTTTTCCTATCGAGTCAGCCCCCATGGCAAATTGAGAAGTTGATGAACAGGTCGAAGGCAGCAAATACTGCTGGAAACTTAAATTACAGGTTTCGAAAAGCTAAAAACAAGTTGAAATGAAGCTGCTACAGGTCTTGAAAGTAGAAAAAAGAGTCTGTATACATCCGATATACATCAGGTGTATACAAAATCGGGAATTGAGCCAAGAGCCCAAATCAGCAGCAAGTCCGGCCCAATAAGCCCAAATTCTATCTCTCCCTTACTCTTAAATTATTTGATTGTGACTATTTATTGTTTGTTTCTTTATTAACTCTAACTTTTGAATTTTTAGTTAACTTAGTTGAATTCCCCAAAAGATGAACCATATTCTTTATGTTAGTTTATTTTCATAAAATTTCATTTTTAATCAACTCTTATACGTTTATTGAATATCTTTAGTCAAAACTTTTTATTTATTTTTCAATTAATTAAAAATAGTTTTCACGGTTTAATTGACCAAGTTGGTTTGAATTATTATTTTAAAAAATAAATTCTAATTAATCTAGTTTTGTTAAAATACTATTTACTTATAATTCAAATGTTTCATTTTAGGTCCCTTTCTCTAAAAACTTAAATTAAATGTGTCATTTAATTAATTATTTTCTCAAAGTTAATCAGATATTGTAAATTATTTTTTATGTTAAATCATTTTTTCCAAAACACAGTCAAATATTTAATCTAAGTCATAGGATAACCGCGTGTTAGCGGGTGCTTCAAATGCCTTAAAACCCTTCTTGAAGCGTAAATAAGAACCTCTTACCCATTTTTTCTAAATTTATAAAGATTTAATCTGTTAAAACATTTTTAAATTAAGTTTTCTTAATTTCTTTAAAAAATTAAGTGGCGACTCTTTTCTAAGTATTTTTCTCAAATTGTTTTATACTTACAACATTTCAAAAAGTGATTTTTCTAAAGATAGTAAAATTACGACATAACAATCACTGCCGCTATCAGCTACATACTCAGGGTAGCCCCCCCTCTCCCCAGCCCCCCTATATGTAGAAACATGACAAGTTGAAGAGAAAAATGAAAGCAAAAGTTTCTTGGACCATCAATCTATATTCCATTCTGTCCCAAGGAATTTATGAGTTTAATTTCTATACACGGATTGTGTAAAAGTTTTTGCATCATTAGTTCATTTAAGATACAATGTAAACTCCAATTAGTAGAATTTGATCCTTATAAAACACTCATTCGCTACTACATAATACATATATATCTATGTTCCACATCATAGGATAAATCTTAATCAACACTAGGTAAATGTTCAGAATTTACGTATCGTGATAAAAAATTACACTATAGCTTAAATTTTGTTAATTTAATTTATTATCTAAATGTAGAGAAATTAAGTTATTAAATCTTAAGATATCAAGTTCAAAATAATACTAGACAAACTTTGTGTGACAAATAACGTGATCTACTTTCAATAAATAACATAAAACGCAAGATATAATTTCTTTTGTAACTCCTATTTTTATTTATTTAAATGTTCTACTATATTCACTTCATTTCATTTTCAGTTTTGGTGCTGATATACAGTAGTATACAGTGTGACACAGCTGATATACCTAATGAAAATGGACCAAAAGCATCGAAAAAAGGCCACCAGCTGATTTTGAGTTAAATGGGCCAATGCCCATCTATTTTTGGCAGCTATTTTGTTAGTTTTAGGACAGGGACAAAGTAGGCTAAACGTCCAAAATCAGAAATTAGGCCCAAATACTTGTCCTGGCACCCGCTTTCTTAAGGATCCTCGCTAATTCAACTAGTTTTCTTTTACGGGAATGAACTAGCCTAGAAGAAATGGGCGTCAAGCCTATAAGTCAAGTACACAGCAACCAGACTTGGGCCCAAACGTTCATTTCTATATTTGTTGTATTATTACTTGCTTATTTGAAAATAAATCTTAAAGTCTAACTTAATTCAAAATCCCCAAAGATGAGTCATTCTCGTATTAGTTATCCTTAAAACTTCTTTTTAAGTAAGTAAATACTTCCCCCTTTTTATTTGATTTCTAAAATATTTGGGGCTTCTCTACTTAGTCATGTTTTAGACGAGAATATGTTCTTTTCCTTAAAAAAAATGTTTTAAGTGTAAAAGTTGAGTATTTCCTTTAAAGTAATTAAGCATGTCTATTTTCTTTAAATTTTAGTCAAATATTTTAAATCGTCGGATAATCGCGTGTTAGCAGACACTTCAAATGCTTTAAAACCCTTCTTGAAGTGTAAATGTGAACATTGGATCCCTCTTTGGTATTTCAATTGATTTTTCCGTTTTAAATTCTTTTGAAATTCTAACTTTTTCTTTAAAAATTAAGTGACGACTCTTTCTAAATAAAATAAAAATAACTAAAAAAAGAAACATATGTCTACAACTTAACAAATTACTACTAGCAATCTATTGGATCAACATTATTTGAATTATTACTTTTTCAAAGTAGAGAGAATCTACTGATTTTCATTTTATTTATTGGCAAAACAATGTTCATAGCTTTCTTTAGTATGTTACATTGGATAAATATTTGAATTATTACTTTTGGATTACCTAAAGAGTAAGGACCAACAAAAATGATAAAACTTTCCCGAGCATTCCTTGAAGTATCAATTCAAATCGTATGACATATGCCGTACCATATATGCAATATTATTCCGTCTCAATTAATGTGGTATCGTTTAATTTAATATATATTTTTTTAAGAAAAAGAATAAATTTGAAATTTGTGGTCTAAAACAAATCTTAAATATTTCTTTGACTATGAATCATTTTATTGAGGTTAAAAATTAAATTATTTTTAATCAGTATAAAATATGACATTAAGTATATCCTATATATGTTGAGATTAAGGGAGAATTACTTCTATTTGAGAAAAGAAATTTTGTTTTTCAATTAAAGAGTTATTTGCATGGATGAATATTTTGAGAATTGTGTGTAAAAATTACTCATGTTTCTTTTAGAATAAAAGTATCATTCAACTATTTCTATTTTTCTCAACAAAAAAATACTAAACACTTCAAAGCCTTTCTTCTGTCTTAGTTGGCATTTTATGAAACAAAAGTAATTTTAGTATGCAGTTGACAGAAATTAACTCCAAGAATAATAATATCGATGATGGAAACGTACAATTTCATTTTTGAAATTATTTTAAGAGAATAAAACCTCAAAAAGAATATAAATCAACTATTTATAGAAAGTTTGTAGAGTGTCAATCAGAACAATAAGACAAAA
>JAJONR010017806.1:0-13455 GCA_029582245.1 Solanum etuberosum
TAGTCAAGTTCCGATCAATATTATATATAGTTATATATATATATATATATATATATATATATATATATATATATGCCAAAGCCATAATATATGGAGAAGTAATTATAGTATCACAACAACTATATATTAATTCGTACTATGCAAGTCTTTGAATTTTTTTCTTACCTTTTTCATTATCCATTTGACTATTTCCCAATTTTATGTGAAAGTATATTTTTGTTCCTTGGTGGTGAATTCACCATGCCACTATTATTCAGAAGTTTTTTTTTTAAAAAAAAGAACATGGATCCTATAGCATGTATTATTCTTTACTTCCATATATGATATTATCCTAATGAGGCAACTACATAAATTTAATATTTGCCTGCTCAAGAAGCAATGAACTAATTAATATAAGCCTACTATATATATAAAACAAAATTTATTTCCCACTTCATATATTATTTATTAGTTAACTACCTAGTCTACACTCTAAAACCTATATATACAAACAAAACAAATCATGAACATTCTTTTTCTTTAATTAATTAGTAAGATTTATGGCTACATATATATTCTCTTATTATATAAGAGACAGTTTGTGCGAAAGACTGCCTGCTTCGGCGTGTTTTTAAAAAAAAATTAAAATTTATTTTTTTTGTTTTATTTTAATTTAATTAGTGTATAATTTTTTCATATCCGTCGATGTGCCTGCTTCAGCGTGATTTTAAAAAAAAATAAAAAATTATTTCTTTTGTTCTACTTTAATTCAATTAGTGTATAATTTTTTTGAAATTATGGAATCCGTTTTAGCTATGAATTTTAGTTTCGTCTCCATCGACGTGCCTGCTTCGGTGTGTTTTTAAAAAAAAACTTAAAAATTTATTTCTTTTGTTCTACTTTAATTTAATTAGTGTATAATTTTTTCGAAATTATGGAATCCGTTTTAGCTATGGATTTTAGTTTTAAATTCAAGAAAACGTGCAGGCTTCAGCGTGTTTCGAAAAAATATTTCAAAAAAAATTACTTCTTTTGTTCTACTTTAATTTAATTAGTGTATAATTTTTCCGAAATTATGAAATCCGTTTTAGCTATGACTTTTAGTTTTAAATTCATATTCTTTAGTTATTGCTTTATGGAATCCGTTTTAACTATGAATTTAATTATTTTGAACGTCGATAATATTTGTTTATATCTTGTAACTACTTGAGTGAAAAATCAACAATCGATGACGCAAAATACATTAATTATGGACATCTTAATGAAACTCTTCACAGTAAATTTGCGCAAACAAAAAGTAATTAACAACTTAAATATCTAAAATCATATTAAAATTTAATCAACTTTCTAAATTCTCTCTATATCACATAAATTAAAATAAAAAATATTAAGATATTGGGCCCGTGCTAGCACGGGCACCTTTTACTAGTATATATATATACACAATATATAAACAAATAATAGTATAAGATTTCCCGTGAGTCAATCTAAGCTACATATTTTACCCAAATAACCCCAATGATTCGATGAACTAAATTGTTTGGTTTAAACCTAAATAGGTTGATTTGATAAATAAACAGGTCTATAACTTAACTAAACTTGGACAAATTTGATCGGTCATATTTTCTTGGACTAATTTTATCACCCCTCTATCAATAACATCATTTCCAAGTAGAATTAATTACTATATTTTGACTCACTAACAAGGGTTGTGGTGGAATGATAAGTACTCTTTCATCCTTAACCAGAGGTCTTGGGTTTGAGTGCCACTGGGTATAGTGTCGCCTTTATTAGAGAGCGTTTTACCCCACGTTCGAGGACTTTCCGACTCAAATTCAGATTTAGTCGGAAACCAAAAATTTTAAAAAAAATTACTGTTTCGACTCCCCCACCCCCACCCCCAAGGAAAAAAGGATAATTATAAGGTAGATGAAATGGTGACACCTAAAAAAGGCAAGAAGTTAACATCACAGCTTTAAAAAAGGTCCCTCGTGGTTGTGCTCTTTTAATCTTAGGTGACAACTAGAAATAATATGTGATGAAACTTAAAATAATTAAAAAGCCTATGTACATGACAGTCTTTTACACATTTTGTCATGTTAACTAAACACGTTAGGCATAAATCAAAGTGTTGAGATATTTTTTTTAATAGTAAAAGACTATCTAATTGTGAAAATAACACATGAATATGTTAGGCTAATGAAGAAGATCAAGGAAAGGTGTGTTGAAAAGGACTATAAGGATTAATACAAAACACCAATAAGTGAAGATATATTACCAATGCTATTTTTATAGCTATTATTGGCATATTGAGAGCACTAGAAAAACATTATATTATAATTTATATCCAATGGGGGAAAAAGTAAAAGGTTAGAATAGTATTCTTGACACACATAAGACGCAAGATAAGGCAAAAGATCAATTCCATTTGTTTTGTAACTCAAGTTACCTAAGCATATATAGACTTTATATATTTTCTTAAAATTAGTTAAATGTATGTCAAGTCGAAAATATTAGTTAGGTGTTCGATTATATTTGAATTACTTATAAATAATGCCCTTCTTTGATCCTAGATGATCCAAATCGATATATCTGATAATTTCATAAAAAAATTATAGACGAAACGAGCTCGAAAAGATATTATCCTCTCAACTTAATTATCATATCTTTGGATAAGTATTGGATTATATTTACTAAGGGTGCACAATTTTAAAATGATAAAAATAAAGAATAGAAAAAAATTATGTATAGTAATATTGAAATATTTTAGATAAGTCAATTAAAAGCACCAACGATTTCTAAGCGCCATATGGAGCCTCGTTGGAGGACCCCAATATTTAAATCCTCGACCGGCGAAATGTAAATGGAAGAAAATGTAACTCGTAATAATTTATGTGATGATATTTGATTTGATATGTAGTTTAATATTTTTTTATAAATTTGTGATTTTTTACGTGTTTGTGAAATTCTTACAACTATAATAAAAGCATTTATATTAGATAGAGACAAATATAGCATTAAAACATCGGGTTCATTTGAATCTTAATAACTTTGATGCAGAGGTAAATTTAAGTTTAAAAAATTACTAAAATTGCAATAATCACCTACTAAAAACAATTTATTTTTTTTGCATAACGAATCAGTAAGAAATCTATGTTATAGAATATGATTTTTCTAATCATTCCCTATCGAACTAGTTCACTGTAAAAATGCACGATGGAAAAAATATTCTTACTGAAACAGTGAAAAACAGAATCGACCCAATCAAATATTTGTGGGAATAGCCACTAAAGAAATTTTAATAGAACAATAGTGAATTCTAAGTAGTGAATTATTGAATATATGGAACAATAATTTTAATAATACAACACATTCAAAGCTTAAATCACGAATCGACTTCTCCCAACAAAGGATATATTAAGAAAAAAATAGAACTATAAAAATAAAATAACAACAAATTTAGTATAATTTCATAACTGTAGGACGACGTTAAATATGTACACATACATCGTCTCTCGGCTATTTTCGAATGACCCACAACTCAAAAATAAGCAAAAAGGAAAAACAATAACAAGAAGTAAAAATTAAATTGTTTTAAACACCAAAATATATTAATTTTTTGGTTTTATCAAGATTATAAGAAAATAGTGTCACGTAAAATGGATCCGAGAATAAAAATTTAGGTAAAAAATAAAAGAGTACATATAATAGAAGTGCAAGTAATGATAAAGTATTAAATTGGACCGTTAGGGGTATAATCGGTAGTCTACATTTCAACGAATCGAAAAAGGCCCTAGCGCCTGCTTCCATTTCAAAAAAATTCAAATTCTCCAAAACTATGTCGTTTTACTCCAAACTTCCGCGTCGATTCAGACAGATCAAAACCAAATTACCAATTAGGGTTGCAGAGTGAGTGAGAGAGAGAAGACAGTAGAAGATAATTAACTTTTTTTTTCCTCAAATTCATCAGTGTGGGTTTTTCAGTTTACTGCAATTCAAAGCAACGGTAGTGATAGTATTTGGGGATATAGCTTCGATTACAATCCACGGACCCACTTCTTCAAAGTTCAAAAATCCCCAAATCAAATCGTTGATTTTAACTTCTTTGTCTTTTCTCTCTCTTCTTTATCATTTCATAATTACGAATCTTTTTTCAGAATGGCTCCTCCCAGGAACCAGAACAGAGCGCCTCTTCCTTCTAGTCCTTCCAATGTAAGCAATCATTTCTTATGTATGTGAAGTTCTGTGTTTGTTTTTGGCTTATTTTTGTAAGATTGAAGAACCCCAGGCTTTGATTTTGGGTTTTAATTTGTGGGTGTTTCGGAATTTTTGGTTTTTCGGGTTTTTTTGATTTATTGAAGAACCCCATGTTTTGTTCTTGGGTTTTAAGTTGTGGGTGTTTTCGAATTTTTGTTTTTATTTCGGCTTATTTTTGATTGATTGAAGAATCCCTTGTTTTGTTTTTGGGTTTTGATTTCTGGGTGTTTCTTAAGTTTGATTTTTGGGAGTTCTCGAATTTTTGGGTTTTGCAGAGTAAGTATGCGACAGATGACATAACAGTAGAGAAGAAGAGGAAAATTGCGAATCCGAGAATGCCGACTGCAGCTACTGGTGGTAGACCAATTAGGCAAGCATTTGCAGTGGTGAATGCGGCTCCAGATCTGGCTCCAGCCAGTGGACCACCGAGTACTGCTGGTTCAGATAGCCCTGTCATTGAGTTTACAAAAGAGGATGTTGAAGCTTTACTCGCGGAGAAATTGAAAACTAAGAACAAGTTTAACACTAAGGTGAGATGTTGAATTGATTCTTCTGGTTAATTTACCATTTACTTGCTAAGTTATAGAAATGTTAATTTGATTTATATTGTTCCTATCAGGAAAAGTGTGATCTCATGTCAGAATACATAAGAAGACTTAAGCTTTGCATTAAGTGGTTCCAGCAGCTTGAAGAAAACAATGTCACACAACAAGCATCACTTAAAAGCTTGTTAGAGTCAGCAGAAAAGAAATGCAACGAGATGGGTATGATTGTGTTCCTCTTGTACAAGTTAGTGCTGTCCGATGAATAAACAACTTACTTTAGCTCTTTTGCATTTTTCTTAGAGGTGTTAATGAAAGCCAAAGAGGAAGAGTTGAATTCAATCATAATGGAGTTAAGGAAAACCATTGAAGCTCTGCAAGAAAAGTGTGCAAAAGAGGAGTCAGCCAAATTGGTAAGAGGCTGGGCAAATATCACGTTTCATAAATTTGGGATTTCTGTTGGAGCTTCCCCTGTGGCAAATAATAGCTTCTGTTGGAGCTTCCCCTGTGGCAAATAATAGCTTTGTCTCTGAATTACTTGACGTTTTGATCAGGAAGCGATGGATTCTTTTAGTAGAGAGAAAGAGGCTAGAGATGCAGCAGAAAAACTGCAAGCTTCAGTTTCTGAAGAGCTCAAGAGATCTCAACAAGACAATTCAAGTGCAAATCAAAAGGTAAGGAGATGTACAAGGTATTGTTTTGGTCTGATTATAGTAGTGAATTGCTTGGTTGGATTTATATATTGCTTTATGTCTGCAGATTCAATCATTAAATGAAATGTACAAGCGGTTACAGGAGTACAATACAAGTTTACAGCAGTACAACAGTAAGCTCCAGTCCGAACTTGCTTCAACAAATGAAACATTGAAGCGAGTAGAGAAGGAGAAAGCTGCAGTTTTTGAAAATCTCAGCACTCTCAGGGGTCACTATACTTCTTTGCAGGAACAGCTCTCTTCTTCTAGAGTAAGTTTTAAATTTTCATGTTGTTTCCTTGTCTTATGTTGTTAGTATCAATGCAGCTTATTTGTTTCCATCTCCACTATTTGAACGCTTATATCTAGCATCTGGTCAAGTTAACTTATATTTTGCAGCAATGTGAAATGTCTGCTTCATTTCAGGAGTCAAAAAACTGTTTTTTCTTATTTGAAGCTTAGCCTGTTGCTTTCTGAAACCTGTACCGACAACTGACTTAATGGTCCGGTAGCTAAATTTGACGGCATTAAGGCACTATTCAGAAATTTAGATAACGTTTTTGATTCTTATGGATTTCTTGGTATGGTGTTTTTCTCCTAAGTAGTATCTGCTTGGTTTGTTGATGTCTTTAAGTATCTAACTTTGTCCCTACTTCTCATGGATTATTTCTAAATATCTGGACTGATAGGCTGTATAAGCTGAAGAATGGCTCTTGTGTTTGTCATCTACTGAGTCATATTCTTATTCTTCCTTCTTACTTAAAAAGGCTGTTCAAGATGAGGCTGTCAAACAAAAAGAAACTTTAGCAAGTGAAGTTGGATGCTTGCGGGGAGATTTACAAAAGATGAGGGATGATCGTGATCAACAGTTGTATCAAGTCCAGGTTCTAAATGCTGAATTACTAAAATATAAAGAATGTAATGGGAAATCTGTTGCTGAGTTAGAGAATATGACAGTAAGGGCAAACGAGCTGGAGGTCCGTCTTGTTTTATTTGTTTGTCTGAACTTCACAAAGCAATATATATTTGTAGTAAACAGCCATCTTTCTTGATTTTTTCCTCAGGCAAGTTGTCTGTCTCAATCTGAACAAATTAACAGATTGCAAGAAAAACTTACTTTTGCGGAGAAGAGATTAGAGGTGCGTTACAATATGGCATGAAAACACACTTTCACTGTGTATATTGAGATTCCTTTTCCTTTCTGGGATTTCTATAGTCCATTATACCTCATAAGCTTTAAAAGATATTTCTCTTAAATATTTTACCACTTTGTCAGATGTCCGACATGTCAGCACTCGAAACCAGATCAGAATATGAGGAGCAGAAGAAAGTAATTTTTGATTTGCGTCAGCGTCTTGCTGATGCAGAAACAAAAGTTGTGGAAGGAGAGAAACTTCGGAAAAAATTGCACAATACTATACTGGTAAAGTTCACACACATAATATGCAACTAATATCTTAAAAGTTCACTTATGAATGTTTCTTATACAGGAATTGAAAGGCAACATACGGGTTTTCTGTAGAGTGAGACCTTTATTATCTGAAGATGGTGTTGGTGCAGAAGCAAATGTCGTCTCTTTTCCATCCTCAATGGAAGCACAAGGGAGAGGCATTGACTTGGCACAAAATGGTGAGTATGTGTTTCTATCACATTTAAGCAGATATTATTTGTATTTTGTTTAGCTATTCTTTTAATGTCTGTTAACATTGATTTAATATTTCTTTTACCAAGGACAAAAGCATTCCTTCACATTTGACAAAGTTTTCACACCCGAGGCTTCACAAGAAGATGTTTTTGTTGAGATATCCCAGCTTGTACAGAGTGCTCTTGATGGTTATAAGGTGATGTATTTTTAAACTTTGTACATGACTTCAAGTCTCATGTTAATAAAGAAAAACAATTGATGTTTGCTGTCGTGTGATGGTTATAAGGTGATATATTTTTAAACTTTGTGTATGACTGCAAGTCAGTAGTCTCGCGTTAGTAAGGTTACTCTCAATGAAATGCTCTTAAGACCATAGAAATGTCATAGTATGTCTAAGGTCACAAGTTCCAAGGATACTTTTGGTATGTGTTAAAAAGCGTTCTTTCTTTCTTAAAACTCCGTGTCCAGACAAATGCCGCCGTATTCGTTTTTCTTTTGATATGTCAAATCATTCAATTTATAAACAAAAAAAGCCTCATCCATAGCTGATTCTCATCTATCTTTTTCAGGTTTGCATATTTGCTTATGGACAAACTGGTTCTGGCAAGACACATACAATGATGGGCAACCCAGAAAGTGCAGAGAATAAAGGACTAATACCCCGCACTTTAGAACAGGTATTTGAGACCCGACAGTCTCTTCAAGCACAAGGGTGGAAATATGAAATGCAGGTGAGAAATTGTTACTCTTCTTGATCAGTACTTAGTCTGTTTCTCTTTCTATTTGTTTGTCTTTTCTGACATTGGTTTCCACATTATCTTTAGGTCTCAATGCTTGAAATATACAACGAGACTATTCGGGACCTTTTGTCAGGTTTCGATGCTTCAAGACCAGAAAATGGTGGAAAGCAATATACAATCAAACATGATGCAAATGGCCACACCCATGTCTCAGATCTCACAGTTGTAGATGTTCAAAGTAGTAGCAAGGTTTCTTCTCTTCTAAGGCGGGCTGCACAAAGCAGGTACAAAAATACAGCTCTCTTTTTTTCTCAGCATTTATTTTCTTAAATTTAGTTTTATATCTTTCATCAGTCTTTGCATAAAATAGGATGATTTAGTGAGGATTTTTTTTATTTTAATGCTTCTTGGTTCCTTTATTTGGTGGAACCCAAAAGGGTTTTAATTTGTGAAATCTTTCTCTTACTGAATTTATTATGCATGCAGGTCTGTCGGCAAGACTCAGATGAATGAAAGTTCTTCAAGAAGTCATTTTGTTTTCACTTTAAGAATTTCGGGTGTTAATGAGGTGAGAATATACTGTTTGTAGCACGCCATTTGGATCGTATATTTCAGAACTAGATTTTTGAATAGACTAATAGTTTCATGTCTATGTATGTAGAGCACAGAACAACAAGTACAAGGAGTACTCAATTTGATTGATCTTGCTGGCAGTGAGCGCCTATCTAAGAGTGGGTCTACTGGAGATCGGTTGAAAGAAACTCAGGTTATTTGAGTTATTCATTCTCTTTACAAGAGCTTCCTATTTCTAGAAATTTACGCTTAAACATATCTCTGACTTTCATTCAGGCTATCAACAAGAGTTTATCGTCTTTAAGTGATGTTATATTTGCTCTTGCAAAGAAAGAGGAGCATGTACCATTTAGGAACTCAAAGCTTACATACCTTCTCCAGGTAAAATTGCTTTTACTCCAATTTAAAAACAAGGATTGGCCCTTTTATCTTATTTTGAGTCCTAAGGTGTGTCGAAGTAGTATGCCTGTGAGCTAACTAAACGAAAGACAGAAAATACCAATGGACTGTTATATCTGTTTCCAAAAGCTGAGTAGGTTGTTATTAAGTTTTTTTAAGATATGTCATATCCAATGGCCATCACTAACGCAGATTGTTGGTACCTTATTTCTGACCGTTGCATGTTTAATCAGCCTTGTCTAGGTGGTGACTCGAAGACGTTGATGTTTGTCAATGTAGCACCAGATCCTTCTTCTACTGGTGAGTCCCTATGTTCACTCCGATTTGCAGCAAGGGTTAACGCGTGTGAGATTGGGATTCCAAGACGTCAAACAAGCATGCGTTCATCAGATTCTCGCTTGAGCATTGGCTAATTTTTCATTTTTGTGTTTATAGAACACTCGTTCTAGTTTTAGGAACCGCGTGTGGTCTGTATTTTTCTATATGATTGGCATATGATTTTAACAGAAGTAAAACACACCCTCTAACCAAATCCACCTTCGATTTGTATAGTGTGGAGAGAAAAATACTGCCTTATGTATCTGTAATAGCAAAGGCCTTTTCCCTTTGAAACATTTATCTCCTGATGTTCTTTCACGAAGTTACCTAAGTGTTGTAACTTTCCATTTTTACAACTTATTCTCCTTTTGTTGTAACTTTATATTATTTGTGGATATCCTTGGACATCTCTTCTTTTTTTTAAGTATAAAGCAAACAGAAATAAGATTCTGTGATCCAAAGTTCATTTGATGAAACATTTGTTTCGGTGTTACGTTGTAGATCATATAGTTGATCTGACTTGTTTGGAACTGAGACGTGGTTGTCGTTTAGATTCGTTTCTTAAGGAAGGATTCCAAGTCTCCTTATTTTTATGTCTATATCATAGGTTGAATGTTGTTCAAACATTGGAAACTAACCTTAATTGTAATAGAAATGATAAATGGGCTTATTGCTGGACACTGTCCATTAATGCATGTGCGAAATGACAAATGGGCTTTTTCTATTAGAACTTCTCTTATTCTTTTTATCGAATATAATGATGTGAATCGAGTTTTAATTTGTTCTAATATGCAATGTCAAGTAGTTCCACTTTCTTGTTCCAAGAAACGCATTGTAGAATTGGATTAAAACGACAAGTAACACTAGATTCGGTGAAGAGGATGGATGGAGATCGTAAAATTTGGACTCACTTATTAAATTGAACTCTACACGAATATCATTAGATTGTAAGTTTGGTAATACGCAGTTCAAATTCACTTCTTTATCCATAACTAGTCTTAATGCAAGACAAAATGTATCTTCTGATTTTTCCGAGCCATAGAATTAGTCATTTATACTTGTATCAGATATTTTTCTACTATGTCTCAAATGTAGAAAAAATATTTTATTATTCAGAGCGACAAATTATTGAAAAGTTTGTTCTGCCACAGAAACAGCATATTCATTAATCAAACGTATGCTTTACTGGCATTGCACTTTACCTAATAGCAATCATATATTATAATACTAACCAAAAATTATTTTATTCAAACTACTAAGTTGATGCTGATGTTGTACTCCACATTACATAAGCATTAGTATGAATTATAAGCAATATATAAAGTAACATAACTTTAATTTATAATAACCTATGAATAAGTAATCGTCGAAATTGAGGAAGCTATTTTAGCCACCCACCCATCTTCATGATCCAAGCCCCGAACTCAACCCTATTCTCCAAAGAGCGTGGATTGCTAAGTGTAACATATCTATCAATTTCATCATAAACGATCTGTCTTGAATTCATAATTATTTAGGATTAAACTATCGTCGACATTGAAAAAGTTATCTTAGTCATTACCTCTAACATCCAATTGGATCCTAACTAACTAATTATTATTATTATTATTTTATAGTTTATAGTCCAAGAGGAATAATATGATATCATCATCATCCAAAAACTTATCATATATAGTAGGAAAAAAAAACTCAATTATTCTTGTTTAGTGGCTAATCGCAACTTGTATGACTACAATTTATCCAAGTTTTTATAATGTGTATAATATATATGGTTTCACTTAATGATAACCACTCAAGCTTACCAATTTCTACATACTCAATGTCATTCACTAGCTATATTGCTCAAACTTATTTAAAAAATTGACTTCACTTACATTTTTCAATGAAATAAATACTATAATATCGAAATTTATCAAAGTATAACCCCTACTTTTAATTGAAAATTTCTCAAAAGATGAATTTATTTACAAACTTTCCACATTATGTAACTTGTACTCCTGTAGATTGCTATGGTCTACATCATCTCCTAGATTTTGGACATTTTATGATAGTGATACTACATAAGGGCATTTTAGGCCACTTATTTTCAATCCTTTTCTTCTTATAGATTACTATTAACCAATCACAGGGTTACAACTAAGCATAGTTTCTATCTCCATTATAAATAAATAAAAACCTATACTTCACTCATAAACTAGACGAGTATCTTATTTGGACACTGTTATTTAACATATAGTCCATTTTTTAAGAAGTATTTAATCTATTCACATTCTCTAACAAACATTAGACATGTGATGTTTATAGTTTTGTACGATTAAACTTCAAGTAAAAATAATCAAATTCAGCAATATGTGCATGAACTTCAAGAAAAAACAAACTAAAATTGAGTAAAGAGACTGAAATTGGATCTCACAAGAAAGTATCGGAACTTTAACAAGAAACATTAGATATTACTATTCTAAAATGAATGGACGTACAAAAATTAATAAACTTAGGCCATAAGTTAGAAAAATCGGGTGTACGAGCACTTCCCCTTTTTTACCGTGTGTATGTAAGTTGTTAACCAGTCATTATCAAAGTTTTCGTCACGACAATGACAAGCCCAAACCCAAAGCTCAAAGCCCAAAGCCCAAAGCCCAATCATGTGCCAACATCGTGGAAGCCGATTAATTTTTTTAAATTTTAATTTTAAAAAATGCCAACATGAAGAAATAATAAAAAGAAAAAAATTCTGAATTTTACCCAAATTCATTTTAGAATCCAAACAGCAATTGAAAACCCTCATCGGAGAATTTTTCGGGAGAACTATTTTTTTCAATCTTTTGGCCGGCGATTGATCGGAGATGGTTTCACCGGAGAACACCAACTGGCTTTATGATTACGGGTTTGAAGATAGTTCCGTCCCTGATTCGAATTTCTCAGCTTCTGCATCTGGGTTTAACTGGCCTGTGCAGAATTTGAATGGTTCAAGGAATGTTAGGTATGTTGAGTTCTCAATTTTTTTGTATTATTTTTTGTGACTCAGTGAAGTTTGGATCTTTTAGCTGATTTATGAATCTGTGATGTATCTATTATTTAGGAAATAACTGTGTTTTTCCTCTATATGCTGTGAAGTTTACAATTTTTAGGTCGTCTATGCACATTTGGAGTTGATTTGATCCCAAAGACAGTTTAATTTGGCATGATTTCTGTTATTATTTGTGGTATTTAGAGTTGTATCCATCTAGCTCTACTTGCTCTTATTGTGATTTGATGCCACTGTATTACTTGTGTCTAAGTTTAGGATTATGGAAGCATTTCATGTTTTTCATTTTCCAGATGAAAAATTACAACTTTTGGAAGTGATGGAGTTGGACTATCTACCTGCACAGAAAATACAAGTTTAAATGTAGAACTATATATGATGGAAAATAGTATCTTGTATAACTTTAGTCCTGTATTTTATTTTAGAGTCTCGACTTCAACTTCAGAACGGAGGCAAATGCTTAAAGTATCAAATTACTGAAAGTTTTCTCTTTATCCGAGTTATAGAGATAGAAAGTTAATGGTTTTGAGTGCAACCTAGTATAAGGTGCCTAACATCCAGCCTTTAGTGGAGGAGCAGGTTGAAGATATAATATCGCTGCATATTTTACTGTCTTCCCTCGCATGCTACCAACTTTCCATTGGAATCTTGCATTTAGCCTACTGATGGGCATCATCAGAACCTGGTAGTAGTGGCAGAGATTGGATAAGAAACAACACAAAGGCTGATGTACTGAGGATGGAGGATAGGAAAATACTTAGAACAGAGCATCCAGTGTGCAGAAAGAGGTAAACAGATATTAGCGCAGACATGATAACAAGGTTTAAAAGGAATGGGCAATATATGGTTAAACATCGTTTTGGGAAGTAGAAAACTGGAAAAGCTTAGTCTAGTGTGCAGAATCTTGACAACAGTTAATTGAGAAAGATATTACTTCTTAACTTATTGAGAACAGAAGGGGGGAAATGTGAGGTGTAGAGTAGAAAGAGGAACAGATATGGAAGAGGAAGATAAGAAAAAAGATGTGTGTGGATATTTGAAGATAGACTGAAAAAAAAGAAGAAGGAAGAATAGAGGAGGAAGAGGGATACTATCCTCGCTTTCTAATTCATAATCTATGTATTCTATTTGCATATATTCTTTTTCATCTATGATTAGTTCTGTTATTTGTTTCTTTTTTAAATTTTTAGGTAGCCTGCAATCTCTGGCTAAGTGTCCTAATTTTCCGCAATTGTAACAAGTACATTCGGATAATTTTTTCTTAGGTTTATAAGATCTTTTGTGT
>JAJONR010017807.1:0-13726 GCA_029582245.1 Solanum etuberosum
CCCCCCCCCCCCCCCCCCCCCCCCCCCCCCCCCCCCCCCCCCCCCCCCCCCCCCCCCCCCCCCCCCCCCCCCCCCCCCCCCCCCCCCCCCCCCCCCCCCCCCCCCCCCCCCCCCCCCCCCCCCCGGGTACTAACTTGGTGGTGTTTCTTTTGATGAAATGTACTATTTGATGGTGTTCACTTGGCATTGTTGATTGTGGATATTTTAGATATGAATTGCCTCTTTAGGATGATGCTGCTTAATTCTGCAACTTCGGTGTCATGTGCTTTTGACTATTTCAGATCTCTTTATTAGAGGAATGTGGATTTCCTGAGAGGGCTCTTGAAGAATTACGCAAGAAGGAGTCGAAGATGGTACACATAATTTAGTGCCATGAATTTTTTTTCAAATTAGGAATGGGTATTGACTAATATTATGCCACCTCAGGTTGACAAATTGGACTATAAGGAGCAAGAAGCTTTACTTATTTTGAAGCTTGGCCGCTTCGAGGAAGGTGAAAAGTTGTTCAGAGTGCTTCTCACCATGAATCCTGACAATTACAGGTACATAATTATCTAATTTGTTTGTTTGAACTTTGCTGTAACTTATGGTAGATGCCTTCATGTAATAAAATCAGTGTCATTAGGTGAGACTTTACCTAAATCATTTCTATTTGTGTAAATCTTTCTTTTCGAAATCAGGTGTTCATCACAAGATTAGTATCTCATGTTGTTCTCCTGAGGCATTTCCCCCCAATATTTATGCCAAGTACAAAATGGAATTTTAAATTCAGGTTTCTGTTGTTTGGTACACTGTTTTGGAACATCAGAAAGAAACTGATTAGTGATAAATATGTCCTTTCAAAATGTTTGGCTTTGTGTTTATTTAGTCCCTTCTGTTTTGGCCATTTTCTTTTTGAAAAAGAAATACACACACATGCAACTTCAAGTCTCCTAACTTCTTAATTAGTTGTTTTTTTTCCGTAATATCTGTTTTTTCTGTGTTTGTGAAGTGGACCAAATTAAGCAAAATAACCTCAAAAAGTATTATTCACCTCATGATTCAGGGCCCTGGTTAAGTGTTCTTCCTGTTTTTTATTAGGTAAATAATTTTATCAAGAAAATGGGAGAATTCTTGTATGCCAAGAAGTAGAGAACCTAGTACAACAAATGATTTTCCACAAAAGGCAAACTTCTATACAAGTTCCCTCATGGGTGCACCAAAAAGAAACAAGGGATAAGAGGCGACCTCAATTGTACGAGTCTTTTTCTATCCCTCAAAAAACTCTCCAATTTCTGTCTCCATACTACTCATATGAGTGCTTGGGGGCATCATTTTAAAGGTTTTGGCAACGAATAGGAACTTTCGTAAGGTGGGATATAGGTGTTTTCTGGTATCTAAGGTCTAAAATGAATCATCATAGCTCGTATGTGTTAGGTACTAGGTAAGCAAGAGAAAGGGGAAGCTAGTTTGAAATTTCTTTTGTTGCCTGTTTGGTTTATATTCCTCAGTTGAGTCAATGAAAGGAATCAATATTAGGTTGGATTGGCTTATGAAATCGTTCTTTTAATTTTACATGGATTCTCTTCATCTCCCTCTTTTCGCACACCTAACTCGGGTATTATGTGCTGGTTTCTAATAATTGCAGGCATGCATTTTTGCTTCTTATGTTGCTAGACTCTATTTTACTTGAACAACATGACATTTAGCTTGCCTTTACTCTTTAAGTTGAAGAAGTAACTATTTCCCGTGATTTTTTCTGTATAACTTTCAGATACTATGATGGTTTACAAAGATGTTTGGGATTGTATTCTGAAAAGGGGCAATATACCGCTGATGAAATTGATAGACTAGAAAATTTGTACAGAGTACTTGCCCATCAGTATAGTAGATCATCTGCTGTAAAGGTAATTGACTTTATCCTTTCTCAAAAAAATGATCTCCCGTTGATGGCTTGTGCTAGCCTCTATGTCACGTTTTTCTTTGTTTTCTCAACATGATTGAGAAAACAAAGAGAAACATGCCAAGCATTATACATTTAATGTTAACCAGCAACGTTTTTTTCTTTGTTTTCTCAACATGATTGAGAAAACAAAGAGAAACGTGCTAAGCACTATACATTTAATGTTAACCAGCAATGTTCTGTTGATATTCTAATGTTGCAACAACAGGCTTAGCATTTTGTTATATGTCCTAAACATTACGTTTTTCTGAATAGTATAGTTTATGTCACACGCAATCGAAGAACTTAAGACAAGGGGGCATTCCTGGTGAAGAATTTCCAACTTGGTCTTCTTTGGAGATTTTAGTTCTACTTCTGTTACATGGCTCCTCACTTTCAAATGTTATATTCCTTGAAGTCAGGGTGCTTTATATATTTTAAAAAAGAAAAAGACCTAAAGCTTGTGCTCTATCTCTACATTTTACCGTGGAAATGGAGGACTCCAGTTCTCTTGTACGGTATGAAGACCACGGAAGGTGCTTTAGTTTCATGACAATAGCTGCCAACCTCTTCTATGGCAATACTTCCTCGTCTCGGGTTCGAGTACCCCTGGTACGAAGTCGCTGTTGTTAGTGAGCTCTTTACCCCCCAATGTGGGACTTCCTAGCGCAAATTTGGATTTAGTCGGGTTCCTATGTGGGTACCGGACACCGGGTGGGAAACCAAAAAAAATTGTACTTCCTCATCTGTATTTGTTTATTTATATTCAGGAAGTTGTGACTTAAGCATCTAATTTGAAGAAACTGCTGTGTATACTTAGTGATGTCAAGTAATCAAAGATCATGTTCTTCCCCTTCAAATTCTCTCTTTTCCTTTCTTCCCAAAGCACCCAAATAAGTGCTAGTGGTATGTGTCATTCCCTCGACTGTGTCAGGCATTGCCCATTGTTCTCCAACCAAATTCAGGACTGTCCACCTTAACTGACTGGCCATCTTGTAGTAAACTAGTAAAATGGTTCAGGTCTTCACCGGAACAATGGCACAGCTAATAAATTTTCCTTTCCTCAACTTCTCAGCCATTAATGTTTCTTCCTAAGCTGCCAACCACGTAAAGAAGCAAACCTCTTCCTGTGTCCCTTTCGGCATCCACACTGATAGGTATTGAAATCCAGAATCCTCCCTCTTCAATAGCCTGTTGTAGAAGGACGTGATTGAAGAAATCCAAAATCCAGGATCCTCCCTCTTCAATAGCCTGCTGTAGAAGGACATCACTGAGAACAACCCGTGTCCCCTCTCTTTCCACTTCCATAAATCCTGTTTCAGTTAGGTGATGTTCTTTTTGTAAGTACCACCTCCATCAGTCTCTGTAGTTCCCTTACCTCCCGTCCGTCTGGTAAACTTCTCCTGAATTCACGTCCCATACTTGTCCCTCCATCAGTCTTTGTTGCCCATAGAATGTATCAGACTGTTTTGTCTTGTAATTTTTATGACTTGCATGTGCACATTTGTTGTTATTCTACCCCTTTGTTGTTTGATAAAAGTGACATTTTATTATCAATCTAGACCTTTCATAATCTTTGTGTGACTGAGAGCCATAAATGAAGTTCTTGTGTAGTAGCCCCGGGATCTGGTCCAGTGCTGAGTAGTGGTAAGTGCGCAGTACGATGTGTGGGTAGGGGCACATCACAGGTTCAAACCTTTCTGCAGACAAAAATGAGGTATTTAAGCGGAAAAGGGTGTGGTGGGCTCATTGTCTACTGAGTTTTGAATCGTGTGCCACTCGCCTCGGAGATTACTCAGATGTTCAAAGAAATGAAGTTCTTGTGGTTTAGTAGCCAAAAACATTCTTCTTTGTTTTGTTATGGAGAAGTCTTTATCCCATTTTTTTGATGTAGGAAAGGGATGATCGTATTAAACATCATTTCTTTCAGTATGCATAATAGACTTCTTTGTTTGTTTCTTTGTCTTATTCTTCTGTTTCCTTTTTCCATGTTCTTTTGCAGAGAATTCCACTTGATTTTCTCCAAGATGACAAGTTTCGAGAAGCTGCAGATAATTATATTCGACCTCTTCTGACAAAAGTATTTATTCTTGGCACTATGTTAGGTTTCCTTGGTCTTAGAGCTGAGCTGATACTTTTTTTACTGATGCATATGTAGGGGGTTCCTTCTTTGTTTTCTGATCTTTATCCGCTATATGATCATCCTGGCAAGGTTAGTGCAGCTGCTCCTTGATGTGCTTTGACTTAAAGAGTATTGCATAATTATTGTAGCCTGTTTATTTTTTTGATTGATTTCTGGTTCTCTTAATCTCTTACAGGCCGATATTCTAGGGGAATTAGTTTTGAAGCTTGAACAATCACTAAAGAGTACTGGTGGATACCCTGGGAGGTATACATTCGCCTAATTTTTTGGTCTATGTTGCACTATGGCATGTTTCTTGATTCTAATGAAGGATTAACTAAATTGCTGTACTAACCTTATTTAACCACTTCTACCCGAACTGAGTTAATTTTACTTGTTATTCTTGGTAACGTTTCATGTCAGTAAGAAGCTTGTCTAGTCTGTATGCTGTCCATTTTGTACTATCTCATCCCTTATGAACCACCTCGAGGGCATGACACTTAACAGTCTCCGATGAGTATTTTGAGTTGAGATTAGACCTGTTTTGAAGAAGTTCCTGGGATAAGCAACTAACTAAGTGTTATGCAAATTTGGAAGGTAGTTCGGTGTTTCTGAAGAAATTTCTATCTATGAACCGAACAAAAAGATACTTAAATGCAATTTTGAGATCACAGTGTTTCTTAATAATTTTACCAGTTTCTATTTGTTTTCTGGAAACTATTTTTTGAGAAGGAATTTTTTATTTTTTGAGAAGGTTTCCAGAAACTATTTTAGCGGAACTTATTTTCCTTTGCTTTGGTAACCTTTATAAATGTATGTTATATTGAGAGTGTGAAAGAGCAGACAAGATGTTAATAGTTAGTGACATATGGTCATGTGGTGTAGGGTTTCACTGTTTTGGAAAGATCACATGATATAGTTGTGCGTCTGAGCGCTCCCTTCTTTCTAAAATTTAGTGACATCTATATTTTATAAAAATTAAAAGTGAACTACATCAGTCATTGAAATCTACATAGTTATCACTTCAGAATACTATTATCTTTGATGCTAAAACAATTGTGTAATTTGACTTGTTGATAGTCCAGGAACTAGTGCAGTGTGTAGGTTGTCTACTATGTTAAACTATCTTATTCCTCTTTTCTCAAATTTTATTTTAGGGGTGGTGTACATCTGTTAGTCAATACGACTTCACAGAGGAAGTTTGAGGACCAAGCGGTTCCCCTTTCGGTGTTTAATTATATGATTTTCTTCTCCATTCTTATTTTCAATCTACATGAAGGGCAGCCTGGTGCACTAAAATGCCGCTATGCGCAAGGTCCGGGGGAGGGTCAGACCGCATGAAATCTTTCATTTTGCATGAATAGGAATTTCTTTTGCATAAATACTTTTAGCATCAAATACTTTGTGGGGATACATTGCACTTTTTTGTCAAATTTAATAAATCCTCCTGCTGATGCCGTGTTGGTATAGTAATTGCTATTCAGGATTCTCGAAGGCACTGTTGACTGCTATTATCCATCGACAACTGTTTATAAAAACAGTGTAACCATCTAACTTGGAGTGATGGTGATTGACAATAATTAGCCAGGGTGCAGTTGAGAATTCAATTAAAACTAAGTAACCAACTCAATTGGGACAGAATTTGCCTTGGTTAATGCGTAAATGTACTCATGTGCTTGCTGTGTTCAATGCCTATTATAATACTTTATGGTCTCTGTGGGATTTGCTATTTTTATGGGGTTATATACTTACAGATGTAACCTTATGCTTTAAGTGCAGAGTGGAGAAGGAACCCCCTTCAACACTTATGTGGACTTTATTTTATTTGGCTCAGGTTTGCTCACTTGTCTCCGTATTAGTCAAACCTTTTCTGTGTTTTCTTTTCAATCTCCAAATTGATGAAAAACTATGTTCCTGCAGCACTATGATAGACATGAACAGTATGACATTGCTCTTACTAAAATTGACGAGGCAATTGAGCACACTCCAACTGTAATAGATTTATACTCTGTCAAGGTATATTGGCTTATTATCATTTTCTTTGGTCACCTTTTTGCATCCTTTTGACTTGAATGTTTGGTAAAAAGTTGCTTTTGGTCAAGATTCTAAAATAAAAGTGGGATATCCAGTCTCTTTCCATTCTCTTACAATAGAATCAAGTGCCCCTTTTAATTTTTCACCCAAGGGTGTGGCTTGATGTCCTTTCCAGACCCCAGTCCCCCACTTGTTGGATTACACTCGGTATGTTGTTGTTGTTGTTGTTGCCTAAGCATCAGTCGGCCGAGTTGCCCCCATAATTCTGTTGGTGGGAGATAGAATGTATCTGGTAGAATAGTTGAGGTGCGGACAAACTGTCTTGGACACAATTGTTATAAAAAGAGAAGAAAAATAATAATTCATATAGGCGCGCTAATCGGGATTGATTCTTAGTAGTTGTTACACTAGAAGCACCTAAAGGCAAATTGTTTTCATACACAAATGGGTCATGAGTGAGTGGAATAGGAACAAATGATTTATAAAGTGACCTCAGCTAGTTTGGAATCATGGTATAGTTGACTGATTGATATGCTGAAGATCAGTAACCCTTACACCCTATCCAATAACATAAAACCTGTTACTAAATGTAGGAAAGCGGAAGGATCATGAATAATAGTTATCCATTTCTTAATTCTTATGTAGCTGATAGAGCTTCAAATTGACTTCTGAGGAACTAATTTTGACTCTTAGGATGATTGCTGGATTTCTGAATTTCTGTTTATTTCTTGCTGTTTATGATGTTATCTGCTTGAAGTTGGATCTGTATGATGAAGGAGAAGTAAAATTTGTTATTTTATTTCTTTACACCAAAAATGAAATAGCTTAATACAATTCATTTTGTCTAAGCTCTAGCTTTGCTACAAAGTAACCTCTCTCCTTTATAAAAGATTGTCTCTTTCCTGTTTCAACCCAAGTATGGGCTTTGGTTGTATTTCCAAATTTTCCTTTTAAGGTTAGTTTTGGCACCAAACTCTTTGAAAATCCGCTATGATTTTGAACTCATTTTCATCTTCCCTCTTTTTGTTTGCTCAAAGTTGGGCCTTTTGTTTACTATCAATTAAATTAAAGCTATTATAAACACATGATAAATTGTGTGTCTTGGTTTGTCCCCGCCTTTTTAGTGATTAGCATTTTGTTGCGTATTTTTTGATTCTCCATTACTTTTTGTAATTAAAATTCTTTATTAAAAGAAAACCAAAAATTAACCTTGCAAGGTACATATTGACAAGAAGCCTATCTAATACTGTGACAATTTCTTTTGACATAGTAACCAGAGGCAAATTTGCAACTTTCTTCTTTCCACTCAAATTCTATAATCATGTTCCTGGATTTTGTTACCTGGAGTAACTTAAGATTTGTTTAAATAGATCATTGCTTTGGCCTCTTGTATTTACATTTGAATAACCTTTCTTGTTATCTGTTCAAAACAGAGCCGCATACTAAAGCATGCTGGTGACTTGGTAGCAGCTGCTGCACTTGCTGATGAAGCTAGGTGTATGGATCTTGCAGATCGATATGTTAATAGCGAATGTGTTAAGCGTATGCTTCAGGCAGATCAGGTGCTTTCTTATGTGTTATCTCTTTCACTTGACTGTATTTTCTCTTGTTGTTGTCAATTCTTATGAATTACCTTGGTTCCTAATTTGTCTTCCAACTACTTTGTGGACATATGACTGAAGGTCACATTGGCTGAAAAGACTGCTGTACTATTCACCAAAGACGGGGAGCAACACAATAACCTTTATGATATGCAGTGCATGTGGTAAGTCTCTTACTGGAGCCCGATCATGGTCAGAAGTTCTGTGTGTGAGTGTCTTACTGGTCTTGTTTAATTTTTTATATGAAAGGTATGAACTAGCATCAGGGGAAAGTTATCTTCGCCAAGGTGAGCTGGGAAGGTCTTTAAAGAAGTTTCTGGCTGTGGAGAAGCATTACGCGGATATCACGGAGGACCAGTTTGATTTTCACTCCTACTGCCTAAGAAAAATGACTCTGCGGGCCTACGTGGAAATGTTGAAGTTTCAAGATCGGCTTCATTCACATGCGTATTTTCGCAAAGCAGCTAGCGGTGCTATCAGGTACTGATTATTGAGTTGCTCAATCTTCAAATTTTTGGTTGCTCTCAACTATGTGGCTCTACTTTGCATTATAAGTGAACTTTCTGTTGAAGTGGAACAATAGAAGACTGGAACTCTTCTGCTTATAGTATCCTAGCTTTCCGGTTTGATTACATGCAACTTGCAAGCTTACTGAGAATTGCTTTGCTGAAACTTTTTATGTTTTTATGCTTTGTTTTGCCTCTACATTAGATGCTATCTGAAGCTGTACGATTCTCCTTTGAAGTCAGCATCTGAAGAGGATGATGCAATGTCCAAGTTGCCTCCTTCTCAGAAAAAGAAATTAAAGCAAAAACTGAGGAAGGCAGAAGCACGAGCTAAGAAAGTACTCAAATTTGCTTCTTCTTGTTCTTTGAAAATTTCAACTTAGTATAGGTGCCTTAATCTTTTGAATTGTGTTTAGGATGCAGAAGTCAAAATTGAGGAATCCAATGTAACTAGTGCTACTAAATCTGGAAAGCGCCATGTGAAGCCTGTAGATCCTGATCCACATGGTGAAAAATTGATTCAGGTATTCCCTTTTCTGCCATCTGTCACATCTTTTACGTATAAAGTATCCATCCATTCATTGTACAATTTTTTTTGATAATGCATTCTTTGCACAATTTCTAGTATGAATTTAGAGTAGTCAGGAGTAACTGTTAGATTTTTTATTTTATTTTGATGAAGACTATTCCATTATCTTCTAATGGAGTTAATGATGATGGGTATGTTGTTGCACTTTGGATTTAAATTTGTATGGAATATGAAGTATCCATGCAAAGATGTTTGGAAGATAAAAGTAACTCAATACAAAAGATTAAGATGAATTGTATTTTGTAATGTCATTTTTGGTGTAAAGAAAAAAAAATGTAGATGAAGTAGCATCAATCATAGAATCCCTGTGAGCTGAACAGGTGATATTTTGCTTTTTGTAATCTGTTAATATGGATTCCAGCACTTCCTTTTTGCTGATCTTTTAATTTACTGTTACCTTTTCAAATATTTTTTTTGAGTGATCAAACATCTGTTACTTGGGATATCGTATCAAACACTTGGAATGCTTGATGAAAATCCAAACATCTCCAGTAAAATGGGAAGAACAGTGTTTTAATAATTTCTACCACTTGGTATTTTCTGATTTTGATAAGAGTACTATCTTGTCACTAAACCTTTCAGACTGAAGATCCTCTGGCAGAAGCTTCAAAGTACCTCAAGCTTCTCCTTAAGCACTCACCAGATTTCTTGGAGACACATTTGCTGTCCTTTGACGTAAACATGAGGAAGCAGAAGATCTTGCTTGCCTTGCAGGTAATATCCTTTATAATTCAATTGAGATTGGGAAAGTTATTCTTTCCTTAGAACAAGATCCTGTCAATTTTCTATTATATTTATATTGGTATATCTTTGTGGCATAGTAGTGGCCATGCATATAGTTAGCTGCTTGAGATTACCATGCTTCCTTGTCTTTCCCCCTTTGTTTAGTTCCCCATTGCTAGTTGTATCTGGATTCAGGAATTCTAATCTTCATTTCCTGCTGTGGTACTCGTATGAAAAAAAGAAGAGAGAATGTCACCTAAAAATAGTTGGGCTCATGTTTTACTTAGATCCTTAAAAGCACTGCCATCGAAGATGTTAAAAAGGATGAGGTTGACCTCTAATCGTATGGAGGATAGTTTTCTCAAAAGACTTACATAGAACATTATGAAAGCATGGAAGCAAATTGATTTTATAGGAGATACCAAGGACTAAGGTTAGTCAGTTGGTACTTTTGTTCCAGGTCTGGTGTTTGATATGAGCTTTTTTAGTTTGGATAGGGATTTTATGCCAGTGCCAGGATAATTATGATGTTTAACAGTATTTCCTTATTTCACGATTTTTGTGTTAGAATCAAACGGCGGGCCTCTAGATGTAACAGTATGGTTATTGAGGCTTTGTTTGGTTGACCTGCATCTGTTTTGAGATTGAGATGTAGTCATAGTAGTAGTTGTTTTAGGAATATTGACAAACAATCACTTTGATCTTTGTCTTTTTCCAGGCAATAAAGCATTTAATGCGGTTGGATGCAGATGATCCAAAATCACATCTGTGCTTGGTATGCTTTTACGGCATCAATACTTCCAGTGATATTATTGTTTTATAAACATGTCATGCTCTATTTCTCGAAGTATTCATATTTGCTTCTCTCTCATATGGACTATGATCTCTTGCAGATGAAGTTCTTCCATAAAGTTGACTCCTTGCCTACTCCAGTAACTGATACTGAAAAGCTCATCTGGGGTGTCTTGGAAGCAGAGCGACCTGCCTTTAGGTCATCTTGAATGCACTTCTCTTTTCTCTATATATCTTATGTTTAAATGCTATCAGTGTTGATACTCTACCAGTTATAGTACTTCCATTGATTTGGGAATTCACAAAAACCCCAACTAGTTGGGATTGTGGATCTTATTATTGTATGATGTTATTGATTGTAATTATACTAAGGTTTCTGTATGTTTCTAATTGACCTTTCCAGCCAGTTGCATGGTAAATCTCTCATTGAGGCAAACAACACTTTTCTTGAGAAACATAAAGGTCAGTGTCTAACAGTAACATACTTTTATTAGTTTATTTTGCATCGTTACTCCTCTCATTCTTGAAGAAAACATGATTTCTCATTGTGTGGTGTTTGCAGAGTCATTGATGCATAGGGCTGCTGTGGCTGAGTTGCTACATGTTCTGGAACCAAACAAGAAGACCGAGGCTGTCAAATTAATTGAAGACTCTGTTAATGATCTTGTTTCTATGTAAGACCCTGTTTTCATCACATTAATTTGTATTCTCATTACATAGCTGATAATATTTCGTTATATTTGCAAAATAGTAATAAATCGTCTCTGTTTTTACTTTTCTCCAAATTAGGGACGGAGGACAAGGAACTGTCAGGTCATGGAAATTGAACGACTGCATTACAGTTCACAAACTCCTCGAGACAACTCTGGTTGACCATGATGCTGCATCCAGTAAGTTCTTTACCATTGCACACATCCTTCTGTCTTTTCATATTGTAAATCTTAAGTCTTCCCTTGGCCTGAAGTTGAGTTGAAGTTAACTGCATGCATATGTTTGACTCTGGTTCTGGTATATTGCTATTGTAGCCTGTTCTTTTTTTCATGCATCCATTCCTTTTCTGTTGATTTGGGTGGCTGGTGGATATATTATTTTGTCTATGTTATGTATGAGATGATCCTTTTCTGTCAAATACATCAGTGACAACCTACTTACATGATATTTGGTGATTCTATGGGTAGTGACGTTTTTGAGACATTGTTGTAGGATGGAAAGTTCGTTGTGCTGAGTACTTTGTGTACTCGACTTACTTTGGAGGTATTCAAAGTTCAGCTAACATTCAGATACAGAAATCCCCTGCAAATGGAGCTGTAGGCCTAAATGCTGGTGAAGATTCTTCTCTTTCATCAAATGGGAGATTAGAGAAACTAAATGCGCTTAAGGATCTACAAATTTAATTGTACACTTCGAGCTGAAGTGTAATCTCTCTGGAAGAGTGCTGGAGAAGCTAAGTGGAACTATATCGAGCTTCTAGAGTATACACTTGACAACATTAGGATGGTTCTAAAGGAAATTTTCAGCTCTACGAGGGTTCTTGTTGCTTCTGGACTGGTTCTCCACCCCTGATTTGATCTGATTATCATTGACATGAAGTTAGTAGCACACTCTTGTCTTGCCAAGGGTCAGGTCAAATACCAGGAAAGAGTTTGTGGCTTGGCGCGAAGCATTTTCAACAACTTTCAGATTTGAAGTTTGAGCTCTTGGAAGTCTATTTAAGTAGTCGGATCCTTCATTCCGTCAGCATAGAAAAAGGATGACCATGTTGTATTTTTTTCATTTAGTTCTCCATTTTTCTTAATGTACAAATGCTGTTTTATGTGAAAGAAATTTTGCCATAGTATTCAGAGAAAATGATAAACTCATACGGCTGCAGTGATGCATTTCTTATGATAGAGGATGATATTTTATTATTCAGTTCTAGAAATTTACTAAATTTTGTCCCCCTGAAAACTGTTTTTTCCCATACTTGAGAATTGAGTGATGGCTAGACTGAAAATTAGAACGTTGGTCGAGGTGGATATGTGATCTTTTCTTTAAGAAAGCTTAACTGACAAATAATCATTTGGAGATTGTGTGAGAGATTGTTTGTTTATCTTGTGAACTTTTTTACTGTCTGAAACTCTGAATAGAAGGGCAAGATAAGCTGTAGCATATCTGAGGTAGGAGGTCGAATGCAAGACACTTTGAAATAAATTCTTTTTTTGTTAGTTTTGTGTGTCTTATTGCCTTATGTAAATGAAAAGAAAAAGATGTTATTTAAATACTTTTAAACTGGAGATGGAGATATTACTATATAAGTTTAGTTTCGATAGATTAGCTTTTGGTTGGTTGTCTATTTGATAACAACAATGTTTCCGGTATAGTCTTAAAAGTGAAGTCTGTGGGGGTAAAGAAACTATTTTCAATAGAATTTCGTTGTTTTTGATTATGTTCTCAAAAAAAAACCCTCTGCCATGCAAATTCATAAGGAGCTTAAGATAGACCACTGATATAAACAAATTTCTCAATATCTCTACAACATTTTGGTATTAAAGACAATATCATAACGACAAATATTTTTGAAAACGATGTCTTGTAATTTTGGGAATAAAAGTGGAGGTAAAATCAATAACATTGGAAGGACAATTGTTTTATAGACACGTGTAACATCTTTCTTGGCTGCAGAATGCTCTTGCAGAGGTGAGTACTCTGCAGAATCCTTTTTAGCAAGTTCAGTAGCAGCTTGTTGCGAGTGTGAGAGAGAAAAAGATTTCAACTTTGAAGAGAAAATGGGGAAGAGAAGGAGACCAAGAAAAGATGAAGCACAAAAAGATACAAGTGTTGAAGGAGCCACCGCTTTTCAAGAATCTCAACAGCAAGAAGCAGTGGCTTCTCGAAGGAGTGGAAGAGTGTTGAGGATGAAACAAGAACCCCAACAAGCTCTTCTATTGCCACCTCCAGTAAACTCTTCACCTCTGCATTTTTGTGATCATATTTTTTGTTGTTGTTGTTGTTGGTTCAGAGAAAAAATGAAAAGGAAGGGGCTTGTGATCTCTAAACCCTATAAACTCGAAGATCGTTTCTTTTTTTCTTTTTGCTTCACTCGCTTGTTTTCTTTCTTCTCGTTTTCTTAACAATCATTTTTTCTTATTTTGCTGTGTTAAGATTGTATTGCATGTTACTTACTTACTTTTATCTTAAATGTGTTAAAGATATATGCTTTGTAGTAGAGTGATAGGGCTAAAATTGCAAGACCTGTTCAAAAAATTTCTCAACTGCGTAAGTTAGAGAATAGATATAAGACATGTTGTTTGTTAGGGGATAAAGGTTTCAGGTGAGTTTTGGCCAGTGGGTCATTACATAAATGCTCAAATAAGCATGATATTCTGATTGCACAAGATAAAATATTCACTGCTTTGATAGTTGAGAAGGGTTTGGGGTCGGGGGGGGGGGGGGGGGGGA
>JAJONR010017808.1:0-18136 GCA_029582245.1 Solanum etuberosum
GGCACGACGCCCCGAGGTAGGGGATGGGTGGGGGCCCTAGGGCCACGACCCCCCGAGGTGGGGGATGGGTGGGAGGGCCCTAGGGGCATGGCACCCCCAGGTGGAGGGTTGGTGGTGGGCCTCGGGGCACGACGCCTCGAGGTTGGGGATGGGTAGGGGGCCTCGGGGAACGGCACCCCAAGGTGGGGGATGGGTGGGGGGCCTTGGGGCACGACTCCCCCAGGTGGGGGATGGGTGGGGGGCCTCGGGGCACGGCGCCCGAGGTGGGGGATGGGTGGAAGGCCTCCGGGAACGGCGTCCCGATAGGGGAGTTGGGTGGGGGGTCTTCGGGGCATGGCGCTCCGAGGGGGGAGGTTGGGTGGGGGGCCTCGGGGAACGGCGCTCCGTGATGAGGTGGGGAAGGCGTCGGGGCACAGCTCCCCGAGAAGAGGGGGGAGGGGGTGGGCCTCGGGGCACGGCGCCCCGAGATGAGGGTGGGGGGGGGGAAGGCGTCGGGGCACGGCTCCCCGAGGTGGGGTGGGGGTGGGTGTTAGGGTCGAAGTCATTTTACTCATTATTAAGGAACTTAATTTCCTACAGAAAATATTTCTCAAGCATTTTGATCAACCAAACACGAGATTTTTGGAAAACATATTCATAAATACAAAACACACCCTATACATTTCCTCAATTCTCTTATTTTTTCCAAGTATTAACATTCCCTCAATTTTCATCCCAATCATTAAAATGTGGGCTCATTTCGGTCTATGTTTTTCATTTCACTTTGTTCACGACATTATTTTTCTTATATATATAAGCGGGTAAGGGAAGCAGTTGTTGGACAACATGTCTGCTTCCCAGCCGAGGGGTATTTTTGAGCTTTTACGTGCGCTCGCTGGGATAATTTTGTACTTCTACAGTGTCGAATTGGTGTAGTTGAGATGGTTCTTTGTTGTAATTTCGCTGGCTTTGACACAGCTTCTTTCCCTCTTCGGTGTTCTTTCTTTGACGTCTGTGAGTTAGCTTTCATCTACTCTGCTTTTGGATTTTAGGTTTTGATTCGAGTTCTCTTTCTGTAGTTAATGTTGTCTCCTCCCTCGATCTCGGAATTCGTACTTTCTCCTTTTTGCGGTTTAGCGAGTATGTATATGTGTTCCTACTGATTGAGATTTGATTTGGTGCTGCATCTCATGTCATTGCATGTGTGAACTTAGTTTGTGGCTTGTTTCTCTTTATAGACGGATTTCTGGTTATTTCGGTGTTAAGCGATTCCTCTCTTTTCTGGTAAAATTTTGAGCTTAGAGGTAGGAGGAGAGCTACAGTTATCGAGTTTATTAAATATTTCCTCTGTCTTATTTCAAACATGAATTTCTCCATTTATAATTATTTTTTAACGTAACTACCATCATGACTGAAACTATTATTATGGTACTGCATTTTTTTTACTCCAGTAGTGGGTTCTCCTCAAAATGAAGCTTAAACTTGTTGAAATTGATTTTTTCTTCGCTTAGTGTCTTGCTGACTGATTTATTCCTCTGTCAACAAACAATTCATGTCTCTTTTCTGCTTGTACTAGCTCCGCCATATTTTCTTGGCTCCCTAAATATGCTAATTGATTTTAACCCTGCATGTGATACATTAAATAAGCCTTATTGAGTTTGATAATATGACTTATGCCGCAACTATTTCTGCTTAATAATCAGCATATGCATTCATCAATCTCATGATATACGAGGAATGACTAACAAGAGGTCTGAAGTTCGAGCTGCGAGTATGAACTCGCTCTTGTTAGGTTGCACTACATTCCTATATATATATGATACTTACCAATGTAAATCCGCATCCCCCTCAAGTTTCAGTTGCACAAGATGTACAGTTTAGGCCTCTAAACATCTCAATATCCTTCTATGCAGCAAATGGTTCATTATATTTATTGAAATACAACCCTCAAATATTAAACTGAGTTTTCATCGTCCTCTCCAGTTCATTTAAAGTACTCCTCACCCTCAAATCTTAGAGTGAGTTTTCATCGTCCTGTCCAGTTCATTCAGTTTAGAGAGTTAAATATTTACGACTAAATAGAGAATCTTAAACTTGGGATGTATCTTTGATACTTCTATAACTTAGATGGTGCAACTGGCCATAAACCTGCTCATACTGGATTTGTTGGAGAAGCAATGCTGACTGCACCTATCTATTGGGACGTTTCTGTCTCTCCAAATGTTGACTCAATTCTTGTTGTATGATATGCTATTAAGTATTATCCCCTTCGGTTATCATGCAGGCAGTGTCTGCCTACTAACCTGATTCAATATAAGGCATACAAGTTGTCACAGATCCCACATGGTGCCTTGTTTTCAAGGTACCACTGATCCTAGCTGTTTATCTAATTACTGCCCTTGTAGCTCTACCAGTTAGGTTTAATGGGGTTGACAATGGACGTTAAGAATCTCCAATTATCATCCTGCTGTTATTTATACTGAAATATTTACTATTGAAAGAAAGACGCATCTCCTGATTACAATCCACTCTAATTCGTTATAGAACTATAAGGTTTATAAAGTAGAGGTATCATTGTGATATCAATATCTAGAATTAGTTTGTTGTTATTTACTATTTTTATTATGACGATGACGATTGCAATAGCCAATTAATCATCAAAAATTGGAAGATAAGTACACACTGATCTACATACATGTATTTTTCTTTATCACCAGATGGTAATTGTCGATGATGACAGTGCTTTACCACCTCCAAGAGGAATTGCTGGCCGAAGAGAGTTCGCAGGAACAATTCTTGTTTACAAGGTTCACAATCTCTATACTTGTGCATGTCTTATGGATCTCATTTGAATGAGCATAGCTATTTCCTGAGTTCAAAACAATTTTTTTTCCTTGTGATGCCACCTACAGAATATATTGGAGCTCTATGTGTGTTGTCTAATATACCTGATTACTAAATTCATGGAGTTTCATATTAGTGTGACACACGGTTTGATAGAACAATATATTTCATTCACTATGCCACATTACATAATGTTGTTCCAAGGTCTTGAGATACTTCATTTACAGTGCCATATTTTACATAATGTAATTCCAAGGTCTAGAAATTCTCTTAACGAATTATAGTATGCATTTATGTGGTATGTATGTGTGTCAATTTTTATCGTACATAACTTTGCTTGAGTCTATGAAAATCAATAATATAATTAAAATTTAATTAGATACGAGAAGTATTTAATTATTTATATCATAAATCTTAGCAATCTTTTGACAAGTTATTTCTTCAATGCTCTGTTATAGAGGGTTCTTGGAATATTGCAGAACTATACACATTAAGAAAAAGACTCAACTGACCTCTTTTGTATCTTCATTGAATGATACACTGGCTAATGTGGACGGGCACCAGTCACTTTCCGCTTGCTGGAGCTGCAACAGCAAACGTGCATCAGAAATGGTTGGGACAATGGATGTTACATTATCTGTTTGCACGTTGCCAGGACAGGTGACTTCAGATACAAAAATGGAGGTTGGTTTTGGAAAAGTAAGTTCCTTCATAGGCACAATAGTACTTATGAGTAATGAGGAAAAAATTGATAAGTCATGCTTTATATGTCTGTGCTACAGTTGAAGATCTAACTTCTTATAATTCACTGTTGTAGCTGACCTTCAACTGGTAGATGTGGTGGTTTCTCATGTTCTGAAGGAGATTTTATCACCGGTATGTGAATACTTTACCGAGCAGCACATGAAAGAACTCATTACTTCAGAATATCGCTCCTCTGAAGACTATGACAGGGGAAATGCAAGTGTCACTACTTTCACATCACAAGCTACTTGACAAAATCAACACTTACTATATTCAGGCGAGCAAAGTAGCAACAACTCAATGAACAGAAGAATTTGTATAAGCATTTTCCTATACGCTTCAGAATACATATGAGCTTCTTCTTGGTCGCCTAATATCTAGTTAAGTACATATATGATTATCACATACATTGAATTTCTACCCTTTTTTATGACTAAATTAGAGGCCAGTTTTACATTTTTGAAATTAAACATTCCCAAGTCCAATATACAAATCTGAGCTGAGATTAAGACATAAATTAGGCATAATTTTTCATTTTTATCATTATTAATTATTGTCAAATTTATGATTAAAATAACTAAATATTAATTAATAACTAATTCACTAATAAAGGGTAAAATTGAAAGAACATTCTAAAAGTAGTCTTGAAAATGAAACAATTAAGTTAATTTGAGAAATGAAAAATGTTTCAACAATTCAATTAATTTGAAATGGAGAGAGTAATTAAGAATAAGTCAAAAATGAACTCCAGTTTAATTCAATTTCTATAATCAAGATTCTGTGAAAAATTAAAGTTGATTTTTTGGAGGTATAAAAAATATTTTAGATATTTAGTAGAATTTTGTAGAGTAAATATGAAAAATCTAGATAGTATAGAGTATTAGATATTTAAGGGAGATATTTGTAGAAAAAATTAGAATAGAAGTATCTAGAATCATCCCTGCACAAGTATAAATAAGGGTGGCATTAGGCATTTGTAATCAATTTATGGCTTTGAGTATCCCATCCATATTTTGTTTGGTTCTTTTTGCTTATCGGGATCTATTTGACTAATTTTCGGACCATATTAATATATCAAATGAATTTTGAGCATAATCTAATTTCAAAAATTAAATAAAAGAAGAGGATTGTCCAAATCATATTCAAGAAGTCTGTGACCTCATTCATCACTGATGTAATCTTCATCCTTCACCGTAATTAGACTGTATTTCCAAAATAACATTTAATTTCAGTTAAAAAGAGTACAAGTTATACTAAAAATAATTCTAGACATAAACAAAAGAGAAAAGATTATTGTTAAGCATTTTAGCATAAGAAAGCTATAGCAATATAGGTGTCCCATTAATTAAACCTACTTAATTTTTTTCCTGCCATTTTCGAATCATTTTTAAGGAATTATAATTATTATTTATAATCGTATATATCAAATTTATATACTTAATATGAAAGAATGTAATGAAATGGCTAAAATTCCCTTATACTTCATAGTATTTCGAGGTTGAATTTGATGTGAATTCAAATCTTTACACTTTTTGAAATCTTGAGTCTGAACTTAATGTAATTTTAAATTAATTGATCTTATAAAATTCAAATCTAAATAATTAAATCGGAGAAAATATTAAATTCTATTGATTGAATGTGTGTATTTGTTATTTTGAAGAGTCAAATAGTGACCAAGTAATATGTTAGTTAGTTTGGAAGCAGCACAAATTTAAAAAGTTTTCATAAAAATTATACGGCCTCTGTTCATTTTTAGCTGTGATGATTTGACTTAGCACATCTATTAAGAAAATAATTATTTTACCAAATTATTTTTATTAAATGATGTTTAGTATTAGATCTTGGAGAATAAATATTTAATGCCGAAAGTAAAATACGAAAAAATTTATTTTTTCTTAATATATTAAAAGTGACAAGTAAAAATGAAAATATGTTTTAGAAATAAGTGACAAGTAATAATAAATGGAGGGAGTATTTGCCATAAATATTAATTTCTTGACAAAAATGCAAGTAAGGAAAAGACGTGAATCAGTTGAACCTCAATTAATGTCCCATCTATGATATTTTTCATAATTAATCTATAGTGTTGTATCACCTAATATTTTCCACAATACCAATAAAGTAACTAACCATATTACTTATTCAAGCCTTTTCGTGTTTGTTTGATACTCCCTTCATTCCATTTTACTATTTTCTTTCGTCACATATTACTTGTCCATATTATTAATATAATATATATTTCAAATTAATTATCAATTACAAAAATTAGAATAGAATTAATCATTTTTTTCTCAAGATATTAATTCTTTTTGAAAGTAAATGTTTGTAAAAATTCCAAAAATAAAACCTTCTCCGCTCTTAATCTTGATCTTAATGGATAAGACACTAATGTGTACTAGTTGTTTATACATATAATATATTAATATCCTTGTATAATAGATATTGTTTTAGCCTTCATAATAAGCAAAGACATTCTTCTGACATTTTATATATTGCATTATTGTTGTATAAATATACTTTATATTATATATGGCATGGCATGAGCATTTTCACTTCTTAAGCAATATTATAATTTCTAATATCAATGTGACTACTACAGATTATCCGCTTTGAGATAGTATTTTACCAAAAAATATGGTTAGAGAAGTACATGAAACATATCATTTTTTAGGTTTTATCTATATATGTTTACCCGGAAAAGTACGGGTGAATTTATATGTGAGGCGTAAAGACATTCAAATAAAGAGACAAAAAGTGTTATTGTCAAATATGTTATATTAATTTGTTACTCAAAGACATGTTTTATGGTTAGAACGTTACTAACAGTAACAACTTGATTTTTCGTGTGTAAATACCCATGGATCGGAAGCCTCAGAGCACCCAAAAAAAAATCTGAAAAAACTGTATGAGCACCTCCGTAATAAGTTGGGGAATCACCACGTATACCCACACCATTTTTCTAACGCCTATTTCCGCATTTACAGGTCCTTTTTTAGGTATTACGCAAATTCCTCGATTTTTTTCGTGTGTATTAGCCCATGGATCTGCCGCCTTGAAGCACCCAAATTGTTTTTAAAAAAAACTTTATGAGGACTTCCGTAATGAGCTAGTGAACCACCATGTATACCCACACCATTTTTTTAACGCCTATTATCGCATTTACAGACCTTTTTTTAGGAATTACGCAAATTTATCGATTTTTCGTGTGTAATGCCTATGGATCTGGCGCCTCGAAGCACCCATATTTTCGCATTTACGAGCCAACTTTTAGGAATTACATAACTTTTTTGGTTTTTCACGTGTAAACGCACATGAATATTTTGGTGATATCGCTTTTTATTATTTTGTGAAACTTTTACGAAACCCTTTGTAGGGAGTTGGTGGAGCAGTACGTACAATCTCACCTCTTTTCATGGCATTTTTAGGCATTTAGTGGCAAATTTATAGGAATTAAGCAATTTTCTCAATTTTTCGTGTGTTTTAGTCCATAAATATTTTGGTAATATGACTTCCAATCGATTTCTTTTGCAAAACCTTTACGGAACCCTTCGTAGAGAGTTGGAGGAGCAGTATGTACAGTCTCATCAATTTTCATGATATTTTTGGGCATTTCAAACGCTTTCTTCTTTCTCTTTGTAATTCTCAGTATTGTTGTCGATTACGTTAAACATTGAGAAAGAGCTCGTCACCAAATTAAATTACTGCATCTAAATCAATTTTAATAGAAAAAGAGCAGCACGTTTTTATATTATTGCATCTTAATCAATTTTAATAGAAAAAGAGCAGCACTTTTTTATCAAAACATATCAACGTACTTATTTTCTTTTCTATTCTAACACTTCATTCCATTCCTGTAACATCTTATTTTAAAAAAATTAATTCCAAATATTTTCCGTAACACTTGATGCTCAAAAGCTACTTAAATTCAACTAATCATAACAAGCTTCAACTATACTGTAGTAAGTATGTTGTTTTACTACTTGAATAATAACAGTTGTAAGATAAAACAAGCACAAACTAGAACTATCACGTTTGGTTGCATTTTAATCGCCATGTATAGAATTTTACACACCAAAGACGATATTTAGTTATCATTACACAATTTCACATATGTAAAAATTATGAATAATTTATGTATTATTTAATACAAGTTAAAATAATTAGTACATGAATAACTAAATTCCACATAACTAATTCTTGCATTACTTCTACCTACATAACTCTAATCAGTGATCAAACAACCCCTTAATACACAAGAGAATCATTGTATCAAAACCTCAAGTTATACTTAGCTAACCAAAATTTGAATTGTTAAATTTATTTTTTAAAATGTAAAAGTAACACAAAAGGCATGGATGATCGCAAAACAACTTAAAAGATCTCCACAATAAAAAGTTAGTCAAATAAACTAAGGGAAGAGCATTTTAATCAAGTTACTAGCAACCAGTGGAGGCTTTTGGGAACTAGGACTTGGCTTTGTAAACATTCTTTTTTTCATATGAAGTATACAATGCTACTTCTGCCATCATCATCAACTACAGCATGAGCCAAGTAATAGCAATTATTGTACTTTGGCTGCATATAAGCCAATTTAAAGAATTTGATATGTAGTACAAAGTAATGCAAGAAGAATTCTTCTACATGATAAAACAGCAGCGAAAAAACTAGCGTTTTGTTCAGTTTTAACTAAAATATATAGGATTTCCAAGGAGATTTAAAGAGTTGTCATATGAAGGCAAAGGATTCCCCCCCTCCCATTCTTCAATGTGTGGACAGTGAAACCCAGCGGCAGCATGCTTTTCCACTAAAATCACATTGTTCATGCAAGGCTGTTCATATCTTAAAAACAGTCTTTCGTTCCTTTTATCACACAAACCTAGTTCACTGTGAAGCCTTCAAGTTAGAATTAGAAATAACTAACCCAGCTCATTAGCTACAAGGTTATGTATTGTGCTAGAAGTGATAGAGAAAAGCAACATTTCTCACCTCTTGGTGTGTTATTTGCTGCTGCTATCCTTTTCAGAATTATTGGTACTATGAGCAGCAACATCTTTGGATTGAATACATGGGGAAAGTGGTGGGAAAGAAGGAACAGCTCGCAATATGAATTTCCGGCCGGTTTTTAAGCCTCCTACAGATGAACTAGAACCAATCTCATTCAAATGACGATAAGGTGGAGAAACACGCTTCTTATTCGGGGAGTTTACTTTAACACCAATTTGTGGAATAGAAGAGTCCTTTAGTATTTCAGGTGTGTCATCTTCCATCACATATGGCTTCTTATCAGAGTCTAGTAATTCCAGAGTGTTCATTCCACTCCCGTCAAACTGGGTCATATGGGTCATCGGTGAGTTATGCCAGCTTAGCGGATCCGTGGACTGTAAATGGACAGTTTGAGGAATCAGTTGACCACCTGAATTACTTGACCAATCCTGTGACTTAGGCAGCGCCAAAGTATCATCCATGTTGCCAGTCACATGAAACCCTGGTGAAATTTCATTTGCTAACTTTGCATTGCCATAATTAAACTCATGATCGAAGGTAACAAGATCCAGCATATCACCAGTAGTTTCCTGATGTATGTCATGATTATTAGAACTTCTAGGAGATCCTGGGGAGAGTCCATATGGTGCTGTATTAGCTTGGCCAGATTCAGGTGAAGAAAGATATCTTCCAGAAGTGAACCAAGATTTTGATGCATCCACACTGCTAGAGTTGCATAGAGGTATCAACAGTAAGAGGGAAAATAAGAAAATCAATTTTTCGGGAGTAGAAATGAGAAAACCATATGAAGTACTCATGATAGGAGTTGATGGAACAACAGATGTCACAAGGATCTTACTTTGAGCGCCGGAATGAAGGTGTCAAGGGAGTTGAGTTGCATTGATTTATTGGACCACTTTGCAATAACCCACTTGTAGCTGTCACCATCTCTACCTCTTCCTCAACTGACCTCTCCAATCTTTCAGTGATGCAGTGTTTATTCACCAAATCTTTACCATATTCTAAACACGAAAGGAAAAAAAAAAAAGAGAAACAAAAACATTAGAGAACAGAAAAGAAAAAAAATGCACAGCATAATGGTCAAGAAAAGAAAATATAAGGCAGCTCAAGATCTAACACTTGATCATATCACAGTGATATGAAACATTGTCACCATGGAGGCTGTTGCAGTACAAACACTATGTTCCAGAAGTAAAAAAATTGGTCTCTCTTGTTTAGTCTGAACAAGGAAAATGTTACCCGACACTTTTGAAAGCTTAACTACTCATTTTTGGGTAATAAAGAAAAGAAAATTCCCAAAGAATTCTATAGTAGCACAGCAAGGTAGCCCCCTCAACCTTGAGAATAAAGGAATATAGAGCAAATAGTACATGAATGGCTATAATTAATTAGATTGTATAAAAGCAAGCATGTTTTTTCTACAAGGACAGCTCTAAAACAGGATTATGGTTCAGTATGTACATACATAGCCAGAAACAATAGAAAGAGAAATATAGAGAGTTGAAGACATAATTCAGAAAATAATAGCTTAAGCTTAAGCTTTTAGATGAGATAGTCACAACTTCAACATAGTATCAAAGTAGACAGGTCCTTGTTCTAATCTCACGGTCTCACCACCACCTATTATCAAAGAGAACTTCCACAAGGTTGACCCATGAAAATGATTCAGGCCAGCACATGAGATGGCGTGCTGAATTAAGAAAATAAAGTTGTGTTCTCTCTAACAACTTAAACGTTCAGATGAGATAGTCACACAACTTAACATGGAGTAATAAACATTCTCTTGTTTAGTTTGAGACTTTGAGTAGATTGAAAAGCTACTCTCTCTCCTTGTAGAGGTGAAGTGGGAATACTCAAATGCATACAAAGTCATTTCATGTACTTAATGGGAAACCCTACACCGCAATACATACAAAGTACCATCAACAAAAGTATCAATATAGGAAGTCAAAAGCATAGGCAAAATAACATTCTGCTTAAGATCCTAGGCAGTTCTTTTCTAGCAAAAAAGACATTGTAGCTCCAAAGTTGACAGGAAATTACTAATACCTTCCTTCGAACCAAAGACATTTTTACATCCTTCGCAGCGGCATCCGCTGGAACATCCAACATTAGCCTATTAAGACAGAAGAAAAAGGACTTACTCAGATAACTGAGAAAAATCAGAGAGTATTTACAATGCATGGTATCTGAGAGAAATGTACCTGATAGCACTCACAGTACTTTTTCAAACACATTGACTTCTTGCAGTTACACCCTCTTTTGTGCCTTGCAGAGGAAGGCGTAAAACTTGCTCCACCCTCCTGTAACATTGCAAGTGGCTATGTCAATTATCAGGAGATTGAGCTTCCTAAATAAAAGAAACTCTCAGAAGAGTTGAATACTCCAAGAATATTTGCAGGGGAACTAGTGGAATGCTGCACAATTTTTGGAGCAAATGCCAGGGGATTCCGAGACTGGATTTGCTGCCGCACATCAAGAACAGTGTCTTCATATTCTGGTCTGTTGAAGCAGCCTTGGCAAGTGCAAGAGTCCACACAATATACTCCAGCAGCAAAGCAATCACAATAACTGAATATAAACAAAAAAATCAGTAGATATGTAACATGTTGAAGATCAGTGACACAAATATTTCAAACTTACAGTTTCAAGCACTTAGTCTTCTTACAATTGCAGCGTTTGCACCCATCACCATCATTTCCATCTGAGGTTTTCTTCCTGAATTACACAAACATGCAATTCTGTAAGAAGTATGCAGACAATTTAAGCTATCCAGTTCCTAGAGATAACAAACACTTGCCTTTTCTTTTGGGGGCTTGACTGATTGTAATCCATATTGCTGTCGATGTGTTCAGAGTTAAACTTCCTTTTGTTACTTGGAGTATGCTCTGTTGGCTTCAAGAGCACAGTGTCATTTAAAGGTTTCGCATTATTAAGAGACAAAGAAGCTGCAACACTTTCTGCATCTGACCCATAACTTTCATGTTTACCGCCATTGTCACCACTTTTCAAGTTGCTCCCAACCACATTCGAAGATATCAAGCAATTCTTCAAGTTCTTAGAAGGGTGACAGCTCATCATGGACGTCAACTTCTTCCCCCGAATGCTCAAGTTTCCCCTCTGAGTTGATTTCACACTTACAGTTACACCAGAACCAGCTTCGATACCATTAACTATACTATTTAAGTGCAAGCCAATACCAGATGGCTTGGAGACTTTCACATTTAGGCTTTCAGAATTAACAGAGGAAGATACCAGTTGGGTCAATTGCCTATTGCTTGCAGTTGATGATCTATTTGATGAAACTGGTTCTACAACCTCTATGACAGCAGGACTGACTGGTTGTATTGAACAGCTCACAATACCTGAAGCATTCTGTGAACTTGAGCTAGCTGGTGCCATCTTCTGTTGAGCATCTTCAAATTGGAGACAACGCCTACTTATTCCGCTTTGATGTTGACCAGCCTATATTTTTTGTAACCATTAAGGCCAGAACTATATGGTGTTCATTCGTCATAATAAAATGCAATAGTGTAATCAAGATTGTTAAGTTCCTTATTCTACTTTTTCCAAAAGCAACAGTGATTTTGTGTGGGAAAAAAGTAATTGTTTCCTCCATCCGAGATCAGGTTTCGAGTTAGAGGGCAAGGTGTTATGAGCTGAAGCTTTACATCATTTAAATGGAAGTACATTCAAGTAGAGACAAGAAGCCACTAGGGATTTGGTTCAGAGGGTAGGGTGCAAGTCACGAGTTCAAATCTTGCCCCTAACTGAAGCTTAGTATTTACATGGGAGCAAGGAAAACGGTGGGGCCATACCCTCTCAAGTTTAACGTGTGGACCAACTGAAGTTGGGCAAGCTAACTCGTGAGGGATTTCTCGATTATCAAAAACATATATGAACTTCTTCATGATTTTAAACTTCAATTCATTAGTATAAAAGGCATGTCTTATTTCATCTTCTGAAACAATGATTATTGATGTTGAAGTGAGTTGTAGTAAAATATACTGAATTGCAAAGCTAAAATAAACTGAACATAAATTAAAAAGACAAGTTATGCACTGAGGATTTTGGTATGAGCCAATGACCATTAAAGCATTAAGCAAGCATGTTGACAGGACATAAGAACATTGCGAGTTGCAAGAGGAAGTATATCACTCATTTTCCTATATCTCACTAAATTTTCATAATTACCAATGTTGGTTCAATTTTGGGCTATAGCATCAAGATATGAATATGTCATACCTTGGTTTGAGAATCATGCTGCACAATGCCTTCATCTGGTGCAATTGACATTGTGCTAATCTTATCACTATCATCTCTGCAATCATGTGCAGTCTCCAGAGATTTGATCGGTATATTAGAAGCCTCGTCCAACATAGTGTGGCCAGCCCTTGAAAGCTGCAAAATTCAAATGACATAGATAGTTCATAGAACATGAGTTCCTACCAAAATCAAATAGAAAGGAATGGTATTTACCTGAGCCATTTGTCGGTCACCATAATGATAATGCAACGAACTATGAGCAGCCAAGCCGGGAACAATCTTTGTGCATAAACCAGGAGATGGCAGGTCAGGATCGGAGGTACTGTAAACCCCAGTATATTTCTGATTGGATGGGGACTTTCCCTTATTGTCCTCTTCAGCTTGCTCTACAACAACACGGGCTGCATCTTCTGGAATCTCGTCTTTTCTTTCATCTTTACTTGCAATGTTAACGACAGATACCTTTGAATCTTCTGCACTATTAGGAGATTGAGGAATACTATCAGCTACGTTTGGGATCGTATTATTTGAATTTGAAGGATTGCCAGACTCTGGGTTTGAAACATCAACTAAGAATTCATCCACACATCTTATGGGATACCCACTTTGCTCATGCACAGAGATGTTATTATCAGATACTTTCTGAACAAAAGGTAGTCCACTTCTCAATGGAGAAAAAAATACTCCAGTGCCATCTGAATATGTGATAGCATTGTTATAATCCTCATTCTTCCCAGAAAACACTTCAGTGGATAATTTAGGAAACTGGCTCCTGAGATATGTTTAAGGTTCTGAAATAGTTAGTTTTTGCCTGATGGGAATGAATAGTATATTTTATCAACATTATAAATACGAAGACTCTTAAAGATAATTTTATAACACCTTTTCAAAAGGCTCGATCGACTGTGTGTATTAATTCGGGGTGAGGTAAGGAGAAGAGGAGGAGAATTCAGCCCTGAGAAATCCTGCACAATTGGAGCGCCCTTGACAAGCTGTATGGGAGAGAGGTTGCTAATATAATTGAAGACAGGTGAATCCTGAGACCAAAATAAAAAAGTAAGAGAAATACATTGAATGAGGAAACAACTCATTCCTTAGAGCAACCAACATACACCCTTAATCTAGAAACTGGTTAAGTTGACAATAATTCAGGGTTCAATGCAGAGAACCTCAAGAAATTGCAAATTAACTCAAAGCAAAATTTGAGTGGTTCCGACAAGGATATGAAAAGTATCTAATTATACACTGCTCCCTCTGTTTCAATTTGTTTGGTTTGATTCGGAGTATGAAGGTCAAACTAACTACTGTTTGGCAAATCCTTAATCTTTTTTTCATACAAAATTTACATATTTAGAAACTACTTAAAAAGTACTTACTATAAGTCACAATGGTTAACAATACAAAATATTTAGAATCCTATTGAACAAAATAATCCGAAAAATCGGAGAATGGTATTTGATCCTAACTTAAGAATCAATCAAATCTAATAGTCAGAACATAAACTCTAGCATATACAATCTTTGATTCCTCCTACAAAACTTAGAACTCAAATATTCATCCTACTTCAATCCAAAACACCGGTCAATTGAAAACCCTTAACATCCTACTTCAAACTCACAAAATCTCATTAAACCAAATTATCGGAAACTAAATGAGTCACCAAAGAATTAATTGAACAAATTTAATCAGAATACCTCAACCCACTTGAAATTAACTTGCACTTAATCTCAACCCTAAACAAAATCCTAAAATCCAAACTATTCTAATAACAAAAAAAATCCCAACAAAATTTCAAAAATAAATAAATAAACCCAATTCCACCTTAACGAAGACCTAATACACCAAGCAATCAGAAAACAAAACAAAATCAAACAAAAGATCGAATAACCACCCATTAAATCAAATCAAATTTGACAGAAAATGTAAAATGCATATGTGAATTTTACTTGAGCAGGTACAGGGTCTGAAGACAAAGTATTGTTGATGGTAGCGGTGATTTTTGATGAAGGTTCAGGTGAATCCATTTTGAACTAGTGTAACCCTAGTTCTCAAGTAACAACAGAAGTAATTATACTCTTTCTGCATTTCTCTTTCTCTTTGATCTCCTGAAAACTTTGGTAAGTGACAATTATGTGCATAAGAATGATGATGATGATAAACAATCTCTGAGAGATTTACGGAAAAAATGGCAACAAAATAGTAAGAGGTGGCTTGGGCGGGAAAGCCATTTTTAGGGTGAAAACAAAAAATATTGCAAGGCTGGTATGCTAAAGCCCAACGCCAACTTCGGCCCTTCTTTACCACTTTCAAGAAACCACTACTACAAGGTTTGCCTATGATTAAGAAAAATAAAAACTAGCACCTCTGTGACGTGGTTTTATACTGATGGATCAATATTTTGATAGTTTGTATATTTACAAAATGTAAGTAGAAATTTATTTTGAATTTTTGTGGATGTATTATATCCATGCGCTAGAATAAGTGTATTTATGCATATATAACAACTTAAATGACAATGATATAAGATCTTTTTCGTAATTAAAATTGCTATGATTTAGTGAGAATTGCGCTTTCAAGAAGATTTTGTATAAAAATGAAACACATTTCTCAGTAGTGAAAAATTATAACACATATAAAAGCACTAATTATCCATTGAAATCGTAGGTAATAAAATTGTCTTATTGAATCATCAATTAAAATTGAATTTGAAACGTTTGTTGAAATCTCCATTGGAAATTTTGTGGAATTTAGAGAAAGAAAATTCTTCATTGAGTTCTGTTTTAACATATAAAATTTTTGTCTACCATTGATACAGAATTTTGAAGCAGATAAAGATTTTGTCTCCCATTGATATAGTAATTTGGAACACGTATACAATATTTGTCCATCATTGAAGTATTTCTGAATTTAGAATATTAAATCACACTATCTCATCATTTTAAAAACAACAAAAAATTTAAATATAACAATTTTTATTCTACATTTGAGCAATAGAATGCGACATTATTATATCATTACAATTAGAGTTGTATGTCTATAAATAATTAAATATATATAATACATTGGTGTGGAAGTGTATATGGAGTTGGAAAAAAAAATATTGAAATTTCAGGTTATAGTAATGTGTATAACCACAATGAACCATCAGTTGGAGTACACCTCATCGGGATAAAGAGTAATGCAATGATATACAAAAAAAAAAAAAATTGAAATATGCAATGTACACGTGCTATGAATATAGTTGACGATTATCGTAAACTTTTGATAAAGCAATAAATATTTTCAAAGAAAAATAAAGTTAATAATCATCACACTATACTAAAAATGAAAGTTCCTAAACAAAAAATTGAATTACTAAAATGTTCCTTAAAAGTTGATTAATCATTCTATCCTTAAAAGGAAAAAATATTTCAATTAAATAATTATTTCTTAATACATTGAACCTAATTGTGGAGTATCGTAAATTTGTTTAGTTATCACCCTACTTATTTTTTTATTTTTGTTTCTTTCATCTCCTCAGATTAATAGTGATCTCTATAATTATCTTTATTCTTTGTTTCTTTTATCTTCTACATTAATTATATTATTGTATAATTTAGTGTTAAGGATAATTATTTTAATTTTTAAGTTTCATATTTAAGCAATTGAAAATATGAGTTTTATATCTGAAATATTATTCAATAGTTAATAAAACATAACTCGATTAGTTTCTAATGATATGTGTACGCTCTCTTTTTATTTAAAAAATATGTCACGAGAAAAGATAATGCACCTTGACAAATCTAAATAAATTAATACTAGATTAAAGTTAAGTTTAAAAGTAAAAACAATCATCGTATAAATTAATTCATTTCAACCGTGATATCCATCATGTTCTTCTCCGCCTTATTAGTCGTGGTCTCGTCTCTACCGTAACATCATATCTTTGAATTGAAAGGAGGAGAGTTTAGGATTTTAAAAAAGGGCAAACTACATAAATCTCACTAGTTTAGGTCATAATTACTAAGAATCCCAATACTTTCAAATATAGCTCCCTCTACCATATTTCATGCTTAGGATACATGAGTTTGAATTTGTGAGATACATGTATCAGTCGAATTTAAAATCGAGATGCATATTTTATTTGTTTAATTGTTTAAATCAATTGATTGTAACTGATTTCCTTAATTAGAGGAGTAATTGAGGATTTTCAGAATACATTGACAATTAATTCAAGAAATTTAAATTAATCAAATCCCTTAATATAAGGCAAAAATCAAGGAGTGTATGCTTAATTTATTTTATTTCATTATTCTTTGAAATGATAAATTCATTAATATTATTATAAAAGACAAAAATATGTATGTCTTGGTCATATAATTTGATCAATTTATTTTCATTACTCTTGAAATAATAAATTCATTAATTTGATGTATCTATTATCAATATATGATTGTATCCAACAAACTAAGCACTTAGATACATGAGTATCAAGTACATTCATATGTATCATAGAAATATCTAGTATTAATTTCCTGGGAGTTTAAATTTAAGATAATTATTTAATATCATATTAAGGGATTTGTGTATCTGATTAAATCTTTTAAAATATATGGTATAAATATTAAAAGTGGTAGTATGTGTAATTGTTTTAAATTAGAGGTAAATATAGTATATATGGTAGTGATGTATGTCTAGTTAAGTAGTTTTTCCTTTAAAAAAGTCAATTTAAAATATATTAAGAAAAAAATAACGTGTCAGCAAATAATATAGTCGTTATATATGTCAAGTGAACGAAGATTTTATTGACAAACAAGCCTAGAAGCATTTCTAGACAAATATTTGGTCTAGTCAACGTTTAAGTGTGTTTTGCTAATTATTAGATGATAGCTCAGGTAGGAAACACACATTTTCAAGTTATACAATGTTTATCAATTTATATTTTGCAGTAATATGAAATTATAATTTAATAAAGAGTAAATTTTAGGTTTAACAAACATAAAATCATATTTGTATGCTATAGTTTGTATAATTGCGCTCCATATCAAACTTTATGTTTGCTATGGAGCATCAGATTTGTATAAATCGTTGGCAACCTCTCATTTGTATAAATCGCTAGCAGCCTCTCGTTTGTATAAATCAATGGCAGCCCCTCAATTCAATTTTATGTGTTTGTCTATCTGCATAAAATTTGAATTTGTATACAGTTGAATCGAAATAAAACGTTTGTATATCAAACCTCTCTCTCGCTTTATACAACACAAATTATACATTGTAATTTGCATAATATGTGTTTGTATAAAGCGAGAAATAGAGAAAG
>JAJONR010017809.1:0-17852 GCA_029582245.1 Solanum etuberosum
GTAATTTTTTGTGTGGTTACATGGCTCTATGTACCAAGATCCAAGTACTTTTTACAAATTGTTGCTACTATTTTGCAAATCTAAAATCTGTGTAGATCCATTTCTATGCTTCTCTTTGGTTTATGTGACAATATGATAGGTAGTAATGACAGAGTTCTTTGGGCTGCAAAATGGCTTCAGCGCCAACATGATGCTCCTTGGTCAGATGAGCAACATATCGGTGAATGTCATATATGATCGATAAAATAGTGCCTACAATCATATGAAACCACGAAAGTTAGTTGCTACGAAAAAGGTAGAACATAAATACTACCCGAAATAGTGAGTTGTGCCTTTGATAGTAATGTTCCATTCCTTTACGCATGTGAATACTAGAGCTAGTGAAAGAGTAGTTACTAAAGCGTAAACTGCTTGTTTTCCCTTCCCTGCTAGCAAGGGTCACAACTAAAGTTTGTTGTCTAAACCTACTAGATGAATTCAAATCTTTGTATAATCGCGTCTCTCCTTGGCACCGCTCTTGTGTATGTCACGCGTTTAAAACAAACAAGCTTTCATTCAATTCTCTCGCGGATACTCCTTCCTTGACATTTCAGGAAGGCGTTGTGTAATGATTAGCAACTTCATGAATTAAGTTACGTTGGAATTGATAAAGTTCTGTGGAGTTCATAATGGCATAAAAGGAGTCATTGCAATGAGATCTTGAATTTGTTAGAAAATGACTTCAAAGTAGTGGAGCTAGTGAACTTTCATTAGTTTAATCACAAGTCCAATCTACAAATTGCAATTAAATTTATTAGAAAGTGACTTTAAGTGGGAAATTATAGTTGATGAGCTTTCAATAATTTAATCATTAGATCCAATCTACAAATAACAAAACAACAAATTACTAGCAATTACACTTTGATATTCGAAATTTACTAGCCTGATTTATTATAGGAAAAACGCTTTCTACCAAGAAATTCTTCATTCATACTATTCGAATACGAGACCTCCTCCGCACACCTCTTGATTGTATATGACATGTTAATACAAAAACACTACGTGATTCTTCCCATCAATTCTAATAGTACTGAATAGGGTTATGTGTTATCTGTTATTGGTGGTAGATGACAACTATCTCATGAAATTAGTAACAGACACCACGGTCATTAAAAAGTATACATCTAACGATCAATTAAGCCTACTTTTCTAGTCAAATATTTTTTCAACCCCAAATCTTACCTAATCCTCAAGTAACCAACAATTCAAAGATCTAAATCACAAACACACTCCCCTTTTTGCTTTCTCCCTGTTTCTTCCCTTTTCTTTAATTACTCCTAATATATTAGTTTATACTTAAACTAATATCTCTTCTTTTGTTGTCTTTTGTCATTTTCAATAATTTATTACAACTTGTTTGGTAAATAATTGATCCGTCCTCCGAAGATTAAGGTGAAATAAATAAAATTTCTTAGTCTAGAATACAAATATGAAAAAAATTCTTATAACCAATTCTTTACTTAATTACACAATACGAACTCAAATTAATGATTAATTCAAAATTTAATAATTTTCAATAATTTCTTACAAATTGTGTGGTAAATAATTGATTTGTTATCCAAATATCATGATGATATGAATAAGATTACTTCTTTCGAATTTCAATCATTTCCAATAATTTATTATTACTTGTACGGTAAATAATTGATCTGTCATATGAAGATTATGGTGAGATGAATAAGATCTCTTCGTCGGGAAGGGAAACACAAATATGAAAAAAATTGTGTAATGAGTCCCTCACTTTTAAGATTACTCGATGCAAATTCAAATTATTCATCTATACGAAATCTATTGTGAGAATCGAACACCGAGATCGAGCAAAATTTGATCTTTCCAAAAGCTAAAAACAGAAAAAGAGTTTCCTACAATGCAAATCGCTGTCGTTATGGGGCCTAAAACCCCAAAATCTTCTCTCCATGAAGAAGAAAGAATAACAAATCTGTATTTCCAATAATACCCCTAAACCCTCTCCTCCGCGACACCACCGGAGGAGGAGTCAAAACCAGCAAAAACGCTTCCGACCACCAATCATCGCCGCCGTATGGCTATTCCACGGCGGCGCCACCAGCATCATCACAGCCGTGTGCGGTTTCTGTTCCCGGCAATTTTTGCTGTTTCCGCCATTATCCTCTTCCTATTCCTCTTCCTATCAATCCTTGCGCCGTCTCCTAATGATGATAATCACCTCCGCCACCTCCGTCGTGATGATTCATCGGTACATTACATTAATCAATCACGCTCACGAGAAAATGCTAAAATGTTTAATTTAATTATAAAGTGTTAGTTGATTGATTAATATATGATAAAGTGTTAATTTGATTATATAATTTGTTATTTGTGTAGGAAGGGAAAAGCGGTGGTAATGAGATTAGAGTTCCTTCATCTCGTGTTAAGGTTAGGATTTAATCTGAATCTTATTGATTTCATTTGTGATTTGATTTGGATCTAAGGTTGCTAAATGTGGTGTGGTTGATTGTTGAGTTCTAGATCAGTGCAGGAGTTCATAATCGTGATCTCTGGAGTTCGAGAAATTCAAAGTTTTTCTATGGATGCAGTAATGCCAGCAGTAAATTCGCAAGTGCGTAAACTCGAAAATGAGCTCAATAGCTCAGCTTCTTTTATAGTATTTGTATTTGACAAAAAAAAAGTAATCAGTTTGTTTTAGTATGTTTATGTAGCAGCAATGATGGAGTTATTAATCAGGTTGAATTTGATCATTGAAATCTGATTGCGTATTTGTACTATTTCAAATTGCAGAAGCCAAAACTATCACACATCTGAATAGATACCTGTTGATTGTGACCAGTGGAGGTCTTAACCAACAGAGAACTGGGGTAAGAAAATATTTACCAGATTGGTTTTTTAGAATTGAATATGATTTCTGTTTTAATTTGTTGACTAACTAGAAATGAGATTCTGATCGAGAAACTGTTTTTTTCCAACACTTACAGATAAATAAGGTAGTTGATTCAGTGATTGTCATATTTTATAGGGTAGTTCAAATGACCTTGTCTTTTCTATTTTTAGATAGTTAATGCATAAGCAAGCCCGAATAAAGGTATCAGGTTGCTTTAGGTTCACAATCGTTAAATCTAGTCTATTTATGAGGAATATCATTATAAAAATGTCTTGGGATGTGCTTTTCTAGATACGGCTACATCGGAACATGGATTGAAAAATCGGCACCCTTAATGTCTTAAAAGACAAATTACTGTGTATTGTAATAAAGAGGTCCAAATGAAGCTGGATGGCTATAGAAGACTGTTTTAGCCAACTCAATTAGTTTGGTATTGAGACATAGTTGTTGTAAGCACATGCACATAGTGACAATTAAGGCATTAGATTTCACAGTGAACAATGCCCATTAATTAGGAGGTTCTCTATACCAGTAAGTGGAGAAGCTTTATGCAACTGGTGGGACATAACATCTAATGGTTGTTCAAGTGTTGCAGAATTTTGTGTTCAGTTTGTGGCTTTCTGTCATATCAACGTCGTTGATTTTTGCAAGATATTCTTGATTTGTAAACGAGTGCAACTAATTTTGGACTGAGTTATAGTTGATTGATTGATCATTGATTCATTAGCACCTCAAGATGCTCCTAATTTGATTGGACAGAGAAGTAATGATTATAAATCTCCAGTACAAAATTCATATCTAGTGATAGCCAATATGTCTGCATAATCATGCTCTGGGATTTGATGATTGCGCTATAGTTATTTGCACTTTTAAGTTAAATTGGCTACAGAAGATACACTTAAAAATTACCAGCCCATGCTAACTATAGGTTGTCAAATACTCCTCTATACGTAACATGATTCTGATAATTCCATCTATGTTTTTTCTAATATACGGCCCTTTGAGTTGGCACTCCTTTCTGTTACCACCAGTGTACTTTAGCTTTCTGCTGGAACCAAACTATAAGACTATGTGAAGTGTGGAACCTTCTATAGTTAACAGTGTAAGCTGGCCCATCTTTATGGCAGATAACTGATGCTGTTGTTGCTGCTCGCATTTTAAATGCTACTCTTGTTGTTCCAAAGTTGGACAAGACGTCTTTCTGGAAAGATTCTAGGTGAGTGAGTAGTATCAGAAGAATGATTTAGTATTTTCTTGCATATTGGTTTCTCCAACCATCACTGAACTTATTGTATAGGTACATTTAAAATGCTAATAATCCTGCTTGTAACTGTGAAAGTGAAATGATCTCCTTTTCTCTTGCAGTGACTTCTCTGATATATTTGATGTTGATTGGTTTATAAAACATCTAACAATAGATGTTACAATTATAAAAGACCTTCCGCTTAGAAGAGGGCAGATATGGACACCACATAGAATGCGTGTTCCTAGAAAGTGCAGTGACAGATGTTATATAAATCGTGTATTGCCTGTGCTCATGAAAAGACATGTGAGTTTTCAAGACACTTGTATTTCTTAGCAATTTGTGAATGAATGGAAACGTATCTGAGAAGCACACTTTTATTAATTATTTACTGCACTGCGAGTTACTTTTTTTGGAGTATTTACATTCAATCTCAGGGGTCTGGGCTATGGAACCTATAAGATTCTGTAAATTTTGCATCCTTTTCAGTTGTTGTAACTTAACTTCCTAAACTTACTAGATTAAGGAGTCGAGGCACTAAATACTTGGGTACTTCCTGAAACGTCTTGCCAACTTTAAATTTTTGTTGTTGCTTCGGGAAAGTGATCACTGATTCAAATGGAAGCAAACTGCTTAAGTTTTTGAAGAATCATGAATTAGCTTGGTTATGAGTAGTAAAATCTCATTTATTTTCAACGCTCAAAGGAAGGATTTCTTTTATAAGATAATGGTATTCCATCAGAAAACATCTTTAAGTATCCTTGTTCTAACTCTTTTAGGTTGGAGGTTGAGGAGATTATTGTTGTCTCGTTGCCTCAAGTTTATCAGTCTTAAATGTTTGAAAATTGGTTTTCAAGAGAACTAGGCCCTGAGGCTTCACTAACTCTAATATGTTAATTTTGGGAACTCTTTTTTTTGAGATTATTTTTTTTGGGAACTCTTAACCCAAAAAAAATACAATTGCCTTGTACAGTAAGTGGAAAACCAGTCCTCTATTTCAAATAATAGAAAGTATCTAGCTTATTCCTGGTTGCAAGGAACAGGGGATTGTTCCTTTCTGTATGCTGTCTATTAGTATTGTGTATTATTGATATCTCAGACCTGTATTAGCAGTCTACTTCTTGTGACAGGCTGTACAGATCAGCAAGTTTGACTATCGACTTGCAAATAAGCTGGATACAGATTTGCAAAAGCTTAGATGCAGAGTCAATTATCATGCCCTGAAGTTTGCGGACCCTATACTCAAAATGGGTGAGAAATTGGTCCAGCGAATGAGAATGAGTAGCAAGCATTATATTGCTCTTCACCTAAGGTTAGTCATAAGATCTGACTTGATTTTATGATTTCTATTTCTTATTTTATTTCTCTGTCTTTTCCTTTTGTCTTCCATTTCCTTATGACTGCTGCTAGTTATGTCCTTCAAGTGCAGAACCAAATGTAATGTCCTGGGTATTTTTCTTAGTGTGTTTATTGCATGTTTCCCTTCAGTAAGCTGAAGAGTTTGTCTACTAGCAATCACTGTTCACGGATGCTTCTATTCTGAAATGAAATGAAATGTTATGTTTCATTTGTAACATATGATGATTTTGTAGGACTTTGGTCCTTGAAAAAATTGCATATGAGATGACTGGTTCAGAATTCATGATAATCTGCTTGATGTATTCTGTTTTTTAGATGACATGTTCACTTTGGATGGGGAGAAATGCTTTGCTGCAGTTTTGGGAATTCTAGAGAAGAATAAGTTTGCTTATAGTGTATTGTTTACAGGTTTGAACCTGATATGCTTGCATTCTCTGGATGCTATTATGGTGGAGGGGATAAGGAGAGGACAGAACTGGGAAAGATACGGCGGAGGTGGAAAACTTTACATGTGAGATCTCGAAAGTTTCAGATTTTGGTCATTTCCTAATGCATCATCATGACAATGTAGTTTAAAGATTTGATTGTTTGCTCCACTTGTGCATTTTTTTCTGTATTTATATCTCTCACTTCTGTTCAGATTTTTTCAATTTTGTACAATACAAAGTAAAAGATCTATCGAAGAAGAGAAGTAGTGTGACACTGGATAATCTGGGAAATAAACTGGATTTCTATCATCCTTGTGAGGCCCAGGTTTCTCTCGAAGCAGTATTAGGAGAAAGAAGAGTGTGTGTGTGTGTGTGTGTGTGAGAGAGAGAGAGAGAGAGAGAGAGAGAGAGAATTGTTTTTATGAGATATTTTTAGGTTAATGGAGGCAATTTCCTTGTCTTCCACACCATATGATAGAATAGTCCAAGGACTGAAGTGTGTGTAAACTCTTTTTTAATACATGTGCAGAACAGCAACCCGGAAAAGGCAAGGAGGCAAGGAAGATGCCCTCTTACTCCTGAAGAAGTTGGCTTGATGCTAAGAGCACTTGGATATGGAGAAGACGTTCATATTTACGTAGCATCTGGTGAAGTGTATGGAGGTGAAGAGACATTGGCTCCATTAAAGGCCCTCTTTCCAAACTTTTACTCAAAGGACACTATTGCCAGCAAGGAAGAGTTGGAACCATTTTCTACATATTCTTCTAGAATGGCTGCTCTTGACTTCATAGTTTGTGATGAAAGTGATGTATTTGTCACTAATAACAACGGAAACATGGCAAAAATTTTAGCAGGACGAAGGTATGCTGCTTCCCTTTCCGGCCTTTCGAATTGTTCTGCAAATTTTATTTAGATTCTGGCTAATATATCTTCTCTTTTGATGTAGGAGATATTTTGGTCATAAACCTACCATTCGCCCAAATGCTAAGAAACTAAATCGTGTGTTCTTAAATAGAAATAACATGACAACGGAGGAATTTTCTTCTAGAGTTCATACGTTTCAAAGAGGATTCATGGGGGATCCCAAGGAGGTGAGGCCAGGGAGGGGTGAGTTTCACGAAAATCCATCAACATGCATTTGTGAGGACGCCGAGGCTGAAAAGAAAATGGATTGGGATCGTCGAAAAAATGGTAAAGACAATGTAGCTAAGAAGAAAGACGGTGATGATAGGAAGAAAGATATTGAGGCAGTTGTTCATGATGAAAATGTAGACTATGAGCCAGAAATGACTGATCCTGAGGATGAAGAAGAAGATGAGGATAACCCTCTGGGCGAAGTTTCACTTGGTAGCTCCAAAGCTGAAGCTTTGTCCAACGGAACAAGTACCGATTATGACTCTTCCATGTCTGAGGATACTGAGTTGGACGAGTTGCTTTCAGATTGAGAAAGGATCAAAGATTACCTTTCGAGAGGTTTTGCCTGTATATAAACCAGCCTTCCTTAAAAGAGTTCTTCGGGCATTAACCTATTTTCAACGTGTTCAATTGTGAATGCCCGTGGCTGAAGCCTTGACCAACAGTAACGCGGATTCACTGTTCCTTGAGATATTCTATTAAGAGTTATCAGGCAAGAGCTTGAAATTATAGTATCTTGGAGGCCTATGATCCTGCCACAATGCTTGAACTCGTGAAGTGTAGCTCCCCGAGAGGGAAATTTTTTACTGGTATAGTGTTCAAACATTGTTGTATACATAGACGAGAATGTTAATTGCTAATTTACTTACTAACTTTGTTGGGTAAACAATTGTTGGAGAGTTTAAATATAACCTGCTTTAGTTGTTCTTTGAATGGTTGTGGATTTGTATTTGTATTTTTGTAGATACTTAGGTTTGACGATGACATGAGTTGAGCTCGGAGTAGTGATGATTTATGTTGCTGATTTAACTTGTTGAGGATTGAGGCATAGTTATCGGTGTCGTAGATACATAAGTTTGAACCAACTTGTGTTTAGTTTTAGAGAGCTTAGCATCAAGAAAAGGTTCAAACATCAAAATATGACATACTTGGTAAAAAGTTATATTAGATATTTACGTTAAATAAATAAATATAAGATACTATTATTTTTTATAAACATATTTATCATTTAATCATAGTTAAGTGTTATTATTCTTATGTTAATTGTTAAAATAACACACGTGAGTTTTCTACCTAATGTACTTGTAGGAATAGGCGGAGCTAGGGAATTAGAAGGGGTTCATCCGGACCCTTTGTAGAAAATTTAAAATATATATCGAATTTCTTTTAACTTCTTTCTATATTTACTTTTATAATATTTTAAATCTTTTCTTGTGTTTCAATTTCGGTTATTACTTGTATTTTTTGTGCTTCTATCATTGTATTATTTCGTTGTCACTATTGTTTTTTTTCTCCTATTTGTTGTGTAATACTCTCCATTTCATATCATATTATTTCATAGTTGTTACTGCTCTCATATTTGTATCCCTTTTTTTTTCAAACAGTTTGACATGCTTTATTTAAGATGAGGATCTAAACAATTTCTCTATTTCTATGAGGTAGGAGTAAGATTTACGTTCGCTCTACTCTTTCCAAACCTTTATAAAATTATATTGAATATATTATTGTTATATATATTTTATTTTTTTATAATAAAATTTTTGAATTCGCCGCCCGTTATTTGTGGGGAAGGCTATGGTTGGTTGTGAGTAAGCTTAGTATAGGCCAATTGTTAGATTTCCCCAACCATATGATTTTGTGCCACCTACTTGTGTGGGGTTTGAAATTTTGTTCGCCCCTTAACTCGCCTAATATTTTGTAAACAAAGCCTTTTTTTTCTCTTCTTGTTGAGCTTATCCAAATAGACACAACATATATAATACTCCTTCGATCTCAATTTATGTGATATTTTTTTATTTTTCGAGAGTTAAACAGTTTAAGTTTGACCGAAAATTTGAGCGTGAAATCTTCAAATTTTTTGAAATGAAATTTATATATTTGTAAACTACGTAAAAAGTACTATAAGTCACAATAATTGACAATTCAAAATAATTAAAAGCTATCTGAAAAATTTACGGTCAAAGATAGACTTGTTTGAATCTCAAAATCCGAAAAGTGCCACATAAATTGAGACGGAGGAAGTACTATATTTTGATTATCCACTTGTTGTACTTCAAACAACATTTTACTCTGTCCTCTTTTCTTATGTTACAAATCATGTGGCCTTGCTTTCACCATGAAAAAATGTGTGTCTAGAGTGATGTGGGAGAGTTACGAGTTTCTAACGTCAACATGTACCTTATGCCTTATCACCACAACACTTTTGTTGATGTGACTGACCACTAATAAAGTAGCAATGGTAGCTTGATTATCGATTAGAGTTATGTAGTTATTGGTAATATAAAAATTAGTTGTGTAGGTAGCAGTCACGTGAGTATTTAGTTATTTATGTATTAATTATAATACGTAAATACAATTCTTTTCCAACTAGCAACCAAACGACTCCAATGTACCATCAATGACGGAACTAGTTTGAAAGGAAGGTCGACCTTTAGGAAGAGAGGTATATGGACTATTATTATCGTTCAGTTCATGTGAGATATGACAAATCGAACATTGTTAAGTCGCTATAGATACAAGAATACACTTGGTCTCCAAACTTCCTCTTTCATTATTTCTTAGAACTACGTTTGTATCATGAATCCAAACAAAAACACTCCTATGACATGTAATTGATATTAAAAAGATTTTGCCATTTGGAAATATTTTATCCAAAATGGACTATGCTGAGTCACCATAAGTGACTACGTGGTAAATCTTGTGTGGCAAAATGATTTATAAATTACAAAGCCCATTGAACCACTCTTATAAATTCCTTAAATTAAAAAAATTCCATTTTACATAATTTTACAAATCATATAAATTTTTTTGCTGATTTTTTGAGTCCTCAGTTTAGTGTAATTCTTGCTCGATTTTCCACTTCCCATTTTCAGTTGTACTTCAAACTCTTCAATCCCATAAAACTCAATTTTCAGTGGCATTTTCGTAAATAATTGCAATGGCGGCGGCGACGACGGCGACGACGGGTTCATGTGGGTTAACGGGTCCATTGGGAGGTAAGCTCAAAAGGGTCGATGTAGGAATTGGATTTGTGGAGTTACAGAGGAAGAGAAGAAGGGTTTTTGGTGTGAAGTGTTGCTGTTCGGGTTCTGTGGTACCAATTAGAGGGATTAATGGGTCAGGAAAGTGTGCTGAGAAATGCGAGAACTGGAGATTTGATAGTAAGAAGAGTAGTCATAGTTATCGGGTTAAAGTGCAGGCTTCTTCTTCTACTATGCCGTTTGCATCTCCAAAGTGAGCTTTTTTTCCTTCAAAGTTTCCTCTTTTGCTTTTGCTTTTAGTATTTTTATGTTTAGGGTAGCTTTTCATAGATTAGTGAGTGAGTTTATTTGAAATGGAACAACTTAGTAAGTGAATTCATGTAAAAAATTGTTAATTTTTTTTTATGAGATAATTCGTGATGATTACTTGACTAATAGTTATAATCATCGTTCGACTAGTAGTTATTATCTTAGAAAGTCACTTTCAGACTTTCTTATATAATGGTACTATATTAGTTGACTGACCAACTGAGAAATCAATTTAATTTATGTCAAGTCACCTCATTATAGGAGTAGATGACAATCCATATTGAAGGAGGTAGCTTTACCTTGTATACACACTATATATTAGAGAAACTTTGTCGTTGAAAATAAATACACAACAACGAGCAACAAAGCAATTACTCCATCTGGTTTAATTTGTTTGTATGGTTTTGACTTGGCATGGAGTTTAGAAAAATTAAAGAAGACTTTTGAAACTTGTGGTTTTAAACTAAAGATTGTACCAAAATGTTGTTTAATCTTGTGGATATAAACATGTTAGGTGGATAGTTGAAATTAAAGAGTTGACAATAAAAGCAAAGATGCATTCTTTCTTAAACGGACGTAAAAGGGAAGTAAGACAAACAAATTAAAATGGAGAGAGAACTACCTAAGGTGCGACTAGCCTTGGCATAAAATCTGTAGACTCATATGTGCTTTGGATACTTACAAAATCTCATTGTTGTCCGAAGTCGAAGAAGGGTGTTATTTATTTAAATACAAGAAGAGAAAGTAAGTTGAGCAAAGGTGTTATCTTTTGTTAAAGGTCTTTCTTTTCTTTCTTTGCTTTCCAAATGCACCACACTTTAGCTTTACAAACATTTATTTAATGATTTAGCATTTGATTCATGTTCTCTTAGCTTCTAGTTGTCTTTGACTGTCTTATGCGTGGATATTTTCAGAACTTATGTAGCATGTCATTCCTTGAATTCTCCATTTTGCGATGGACAAAAGATGATTCATATCCTCTGCTAAAGCTCCTTGTAATATGTTTTGCTAAAACCTCAATAGCAGGTGATTTGGAGGGTTTTCCATTTATTTTTTATAACTTTGCCATGTCTTCAACCCCATTGTGAACACCCTAATTGATTCACTGTGAACGATACATCTGTTATCAAAATCGACATTGATAATCTGTGGAATTTTCGCACGATTCATCTTTTGTACACTATATTCATCTTACAGGTGCACTTTCCTATCTGTGATCACCAAATAAACAAAAAGTAGAAGTATCCTAACACTTCACACTTCTTTTGGATTGTAAAACAAAATAAAATGCTTGTTTGCTGCCTATAAAGGAATATATTTGTGTTGCTTGGTGTCACTATTGGGTTTGAACTATTGAAATGGTCGCACTTAGCAACGTCTGAGAATGGTAAAGGTCCATAACCTGTCTTGAAGGCCAATCACCAACCTATTCATTGAATGCTTGGTAGCCTTGATATGAAATCTTAAAAGAGTCTTTGAGTTTCTGGGATACTAGAAGATGTTCACCTCAACTTTTCCCTTTCCCTCCTTTGCTATGATTGATTGGAAAGGGATGTTTGTTTGTTTGTTTGCTTGTAATAGTTTTTTATTTTGTAGATCCCGATTTGCTTCAAAGCAAGAACAGTTCTTCCCACGCTGCACTCCAAGAAATTCAGGCCCTCAATCGCATGACTCTCCACCAAAACGAGGTACTATAACGGTTCCAGCCTCCTTGCCTATCAGAAAACTTTTCGTACACTCTAGATTTAGTCAATATCCTCTAATATTTTAAGGGACTTAGTGGTACTTGATGATAAATTTTCTGCTTTCTTTTTAGACACTGGTATTGCTAACGAGAAAGAGTGGGGCATCGATATGCTAAACGAGAATGTCAATGAATCTGGGACTAACGAAGATGGTAGTACTTGGTATCGAAAGAGTGGAGAAAACAGTGGTGAAAATGGATACCGATGCCGATGGACCAAAATGGGTGGGAAGAGCCACGATGGTGCCTCAGAATGGAAAGAAATGGTACACATGTTATTAAGGTTGTATTGCTATGGATGTCAAAATATTGTATTTAAGAAACATAGTCAACCAGCATGCTATGTTTAGAACACGCATGCATATTATTGAGCTTCCTCTCAAGCTAAAGTTTGCGCTGGTTTTCACTTTCTAAGGAACTAACATGTAGTTGAAAAAAGTTAGTGGTTCGCATCTAGGAATATTCGTTGTGGATATTCCAATTAGTCCTAGTTACAAGTTTGTAAGTCTGATCGATCAATCTTTTGCTTATAAATACTGTGCATACTATATAAGCCTGAGTTATTAAATATGCAACTAGATAAGCATACACTGGGAGGTTCTTGATCATTGCTGATCTCAATATTAATTTGTTGGCATTTCTTTATAACCTTATCAAGTATCATCCCAGGTGGATGCATTTAATTGGATTTCTTGATCTCCTTGACAGTGGTGGGAAAAAAGTGACTGGACTGGTTACAAAGAATTAGGTAATACTAATTTTTGTCTTACATTTATATGTTGTAACCATATTACTCATTGATCTGAGTATTGCTTTTAGTCAAGCAATGTCACTTGTACTTCTGGGATTCATAATTTATTCACGTTTTTGTTTGTTTAATGATTGTAGGTGTAGAAAAATCCGGGAGAAATGCTGAAGGAGATTCATGGTTGGAAACATGGCAGGAAGTTCTTCATCAAGATGAGTGGAGGTTGTATATCCAACTTTTTTGTGATATTATATGCTGCTGAATCCTCCTGGTTACTTTGGTGTTTTAATATCACTGTATTTAATGCTTTGACAAAACCATTACACATATATAACACTGCATTTTCTTACTGCAGCAATTTAGCTAGGATAGAGAGGAGTGCACAAAAACAAGCAAAATCGGGTACAGAGAATGCTGGGTGGTATGAGAATTGGTAAGACTTGTGAAATGGAAGATTAATAATCATGTTGTCGTGAACAATGAAATAAACTACAAATATGGTGTTAAATCGCATTATTTTGATGCAGGTCAGAAAAGTATGATGCAAAGGGTTGGACAGAGAAAGGAGCCCACAAGTACGGTAGACTGAATGAACAGTCGTGGTGGGAAAAATGGGGAGAGGAATATGATGGAAGAGGATCTGTCCTTAAATGGTATGTTGTTTTTCCGTTATCCAAAAAAAAGGTATCTTATTTAACTTGTTAGACGAAAAGGAGTTGCTTCAAGTTGTCAAATATAGATGATGTATCCTAAATTTGTACTATGTGATGAAAGGGAATTTCATTTTAACCTTTCAGGATACACTGAACTTGTTGGAAATTTTGAATATGTAGTGTCATCACTCATCAAGTCCAATGTTTTGTACTTGTTGCCGTACCTCCTTGTTACTGATTTTCAACAAAAACCTTTACTTCATAAAAAGAAATATTTGAATGAGAAAGCTAAGATATATGCCTTCACTAATAGTATAATTGAGGTCCATAATTTGCTTTATAAGATAATAGAGTGCTTAACTGCTTATGCATGACCTATTTGTGGTTAACAAAACGATTCACCTCCGCATTTTGTTGCTTATAGAATTATATACTCTCTTTCTCAGGACGGATAAGTGGGCAGAAAGTGAATTGGGAACAAAATGGGGAGATAAATGGGAGGAGAAATTTTTCGCTGGCATTGGTTCACGGCAAGGGGAGACTTGGCATGCATCACTCAGCAGCGAAAGTAGGTCCTATCTTGTTTTCCCATGGTTGTCAACTTGGTTTACACATTTTTATTTTACAGTTGCATAATTTTTTTTTATGCATTCTAACCTTTTATGAAATGTCTTACACATTTTAATTCCTATAATAAATGATTATTCAAGCTAGAATGGAATCCATCAAACATATATCACTTGCTATGTTCGTAAGATCTGAATTTATAATTTTAAAAGTATTACATTCAAGTTTAGGGGCAAGTTAACTGTTCTTTTCTTGAACATTGATGTGATATTAATCCCGATTTTTTTCGTTGTAATTATCCAGGGTGGTCAAGGACATGGGGAGAGGAGCACTTTGGAAATGGGTAATTTTATGACTATAAATTCAATGTTTCATCGCGTTCTAGGATATCTTCCAAGTTGCATATTGATTTCCTCGTTACGTTTTCCTCTTTGAAACCCAAATGATAATATAAAAAAGACTCAAGGTATGCCCCTTTGTTCTCAATCAGCAAGGTACACAAATATGGCAAGAGCACAACTGGTGAAAGCTGGGACATGGTTGTGGATGAAAAAACATACTACGAGTAAGTGAGAGTCATCTATGTTTGCATGTTTTCCTTTATGTTCTGGTATACATCGAAGTAAAATGTCTTACTTGTGATTGAAGGGCTGAGCCTCACTACGGGTGGGCAGACGTGGTAGGTGATTCAAGTCAATTGTTCTCTATACAACCTCGAGAACAACCTCCTGGTGTGTATCCAAACATTGATTTTGGGTCATCTGTGCCTCCAGACGATGAGTCCTCTCCAACTAGATGATTTCTTCCCACCAATCTAAGTTTTGACGAGCAGAGTTACTGGAGAGAAATAGTAGGTATGTTGGTATAGTCGTGACATATGTGCAATTTGGCATGAACACCATCGTAAGTCTCCTCCAACTTCTTCACAGTGACAACGCGTCATGTCATTCATCAAGATTGATTCTCAAGATAGCTAGCTAGTTTACATTTTTTTTCGAAATTTAGTTGTAATCTTTTGCTTGTTTCTACTGTTAGTTTATTTCATTCTTTCAGCATTGTGTTATTTGCATTTGTTTTGTATGTTTGACATGTTCTAGAGGTCCTTCTGGATCTCCCAAGTCAAAATTTTGACACTTTTTCGTTCAACGCTCTCACTAACTTTACCATTCTCAAAGAATCTTGCATTGTCGATTTCAATAGTTCTCGAACTATGATTTGAATAGTAACACCTATGTTCTTTAGATTTCTTTGGATAATGAATTAATCACTTGCTATTCGTAATTTTACGTTTAAGATTGTCTTTCTTTATAACATCCTTCAAATTTATTCATAAACACATTATTAGATGCTTTCTTCCTCTTATACTTGTTGATTTAGCTTTAAATATTTAATCACCAACTACTTCAACTTATAAGGTTGATCAAATTAACTAATTCAGAATTTCGTATAAAGAGATGGATCTAAGATATAAATTTAACCTAATTGACTTTTGATTCTTATCGTTGAATCCGTTTAACTTTTAAAAATATAGGTCCAACTATAGATACACTTAAAAAAAAGAATATATAACACTAATATATACGATTTAGGGAAAAAAACATATATTTACGTGAATTCGGTGACCCCATCTAGATACGCCCCTGATCAAATAACTTTTTTTTAAGTGTAGAGAAACAGGTGTGAGATGAATGGCATGAAGAACGAACCATGCATAATCATTCTTAATGAATTTAAATAGCTAATCATTACAATATATCATAGTTTTTCTTTGAGTAGATAGTATACTATTAGTATTATTTATTGTAATTATTCCTTTTAATCTTCAATAGACAATTAAAAGTTCTCAATCAAATATATTTTTTAACATACAAATATATACGTTTGACTTAAAAAAAAAAAAGTGATTTATGAAGTAATTGATTCACTTTAAACAATAAGCTCTAACTATTATGATAGTCAATTATTTATTTATTTTCATATAATATGTACTTATCTCATTATATCAAATACAAATAACAAAATTTAATGATGTATACCATTAATAAATATATTAATTTGACCACTTTGATAACAAATTACATCACTTTATGCATTTGTATTCTTTTTCAACAAACTAGTATAATCACTTTAATGACTAATAAATGTTTCTCATTAAGATAAACTCATCATTAACTTTAATTACCCCAAAAACAACTTACAAAAAGAAAAAATAAGACCATTAATTTTAGGGGAAAATCTAATAAATAACATTTTGATTATTTTGAGAAAAATCTAAAGAATTTGTTATCTATACATTTATCATCTTTTGACCAATTTCTCATTTTTTTTCCTATAAAGAGATTGCTTAAGTTTTAAACTAAACCACACCACAATTTTCATAACACCATTTCACTTCACTTTTCCGATATGATTAACGGTGATAACTACTGCGGTATCACCGGAAAACGAAAGAGAACTGATCAAACTCCGATTCAGTTCTTCGTTTGTTCTTTATCCAAAACAGAAACCTTAGTTATTAGAGGTCATTCTAATGACTCCATAGAAGTAATTAAAAATAAAATCAGACTGATCACTGGTATGCCCGAAGATCATCAGCGACTAATCTATAACGGAAGACAACTCTCCTGTCAATCGGAGACATTGGCATTTTACAACGTTCAGAATGATACAACTATGCATTTAGTTGGTAAAATGCCAAGAACATTTCATCTGCAGACATGGAAAATCACAAATGAGATAATTTCAAAAATCTCCGCGATTTTGAAAAGTGATTATGTTTGCAGTGCTTCAGATTTGAAGGATATGAGAATGTTAGTGAGAGAGTTTACTAACGAAGCATGTAACCATATACAATTATTCATTTCCTCGTCTGCTCCTGCAGATTTGGTAATGCTGTACCTGTCTCCAGATAATGCTAAGAAACATGTTGCTGATGAATCCATTCGTAGATTCATCAATTCATTGATGAGTACTGATTTGCATATGAAGAGATACAGTGAATGTGCTCGATTGATATTAGTGTTCTGTAAGCTACTGAGAAGAGTTGTTGGGCTTGAGGATCCCTTGTATAGCTTTTGTCGGAGTAATATAAGGGACATAGTAGAAGCTGTTGGGATTGCAAGGTGCAAGAAGAATGTTGCTAATGAATTGTTAGCATTGAATGATGCTTTTATGTTTGTTCGTGAGGTTGTAGTTGCTGATTTATCGCGTGAGTTAGAATTGAGTATGGGATCACTTGAGTCTACGGGATCACTTGAGTTTACGGGGTTATCACTGATGAGCATTGTGCGTGATTTTACTGAGTACATGTGCTTGGTGAGGGCATTGTTGCAACAACCTTTCGACTATTTAAATGGTGAAGCAGTGTATGACAGAGAGTACATTGAGAGCTTGCATCGTATTTTATCTGACTTGCATATCATGTTATATGATTTGCTAGATAAAATAGAGGGGTGCTTAAGGAAATTGGAAGATCAGCTGAGATTGAACAATACTGAAGGCAGGCCTATCGTATCGTGGTGGTCTCGGTATATTGTAATATTGAAAGAGTTAAACAACATTAATTCTGAGTTGTTTAACAACTCGGAGGTCTTTTGGCAGAAGTTGAGTCAACAAAAATTTTCACTGTGCTTTCTAATCGAGATGTTTGCAAAGAGTTTTGATGATTATCGGTGGATCATTGAGCACAAGGAGGTAACCAATTTCAAAGTACGGAGACATTTCACAATGACGATGCTTGAAGAAGCTAGAGGTGGAAACAAGGAGTCATATGAGATGCTCATCGATAGGT